>CM068838.1:89958473-90118473 GCA_028554795.2 Sinohyriopsis cumingii
TGCAATAAATTCCAGAATTGTTCTGAATATAACATACATTGACATCCAAGAAAACGACGGCGGCTGTCCTTGGTACTTCCTTCAGATATACTTGGGTGGGTGCATAATGTTAATCATAAGGTATTCGAGGTTTATTATATTTGATGACAATATAACCGGATTTTCTTCCTGTCACTAACAGTCAGCGAATCTTACTTTCAGCAAAAATGTTATAGTTTAAAGGGTGAATCAATATAATTTCATGTGCTTATCGTATATGCTGGTACTACCCCAGGCATAGCAGTATCACAACTTTTATCCAAACCATTTTGTATCAACTTTTTATGAAAACTAATTTTAATTAAGCACACCGTTATTTTTAAGGTCACTGTGCTTGTTCTCGTTATATAGTTTATCATTTCTTTTGATGTAATCCATAGAGTATAACACACGTTAAAAGGTGTGAAAATCCTCCCCATAAGAAATATTAGGCTTTTAGTCAATATCGTTTGAATGATATTATAATGTGAAATTGAAAGCCTTTATTTATGCGTGTGTAGAACATATATCAAAGTTTCAAATTCTGTAACCCTAAAGTTGTTTATCATCATATGAATCAATCACATTTACATGAGGTAAGCATGAACATACTAGCTAATTCAAAGAACGCAATCGTCGATCCTACCCATCGCACACATCTCCTTTATGCATAATCAGGCTTCAGTTTCTTTACGAGAAAGCAGTAACTTTCACTGAAGTTATCTTTCATTATTGCAAAACTTATGTAATGGGTTCGTATGATCTGTGTGTGGCTAAATTAATTGCAAACGAAGCCAATCACCTGTTATTGGATCCTAATACAGTCCCTAAGAAAATTTTTTTTTAGTTTTTCTCTTATTTCTGATAGAAATGAGAAAACAAGTTTAGATAGTACTATGCATTCAGACGACAGCAGCAGGGAAGTTCTACAGACCCCCTGGCTCAGATAATTTTAAGCCTCTCACCAAACATTTATCCGTAGAAGCCTCAGATTTCAAAAATAAAGCCTCCTACGCAAAATAATCCGCAAAATTTCAACCCAAAGTGCATTTTTAGGCATAAAAAAAAGGCAGCTTTTTTTTGGGGGGGTATTGTAAAATTTGTTTGTTGTTGCAAATTTGGGTTGCAATTTTATGAGTAAATTTGATCAAGACCGATTCGATATCTACTACGTGGATCATGAAGATTGATCGTGACAAATCCGTGTGGAGTCGCTTGAGCGTGACTAAAGAAATTTTTAAACTTATTTATATCCATATCGCCATTGCACCAAGTTTGATGGATATTCCTCAGCGTGTGAGTATCAACGCCATTAAATACCGATAAAATATTACAATTATCTCTAATAACCTTTGGAATTTGCGTATATCGCTGCGTCACGTAAATCACATCGGTGTTCTTGTGTCGGCCACGCGAGAATATCCTAGCCGGATTAGTTTGCTTATCCAGCATCACATCATCGAAAACAACAAGATTATTAGCATCACCATCTAAATTTTCCACTGATGGAGTTTCATTGATATCCGTTATAAATTCTATTGTGCCATCCTCAGTATTATCACTAAATTCCTTCAGTACTTGATAACATCGCTGATCATCAACGGATGGCGCAACTAAATACAATTTATCCCATTTTAGCCATCTCATTATCAAATTTAGCAATAACTGCGTTTTTCCAGATCCCGACGGTCCAATAATTATCATTCTTATCGAATTTGGTAATGCTGAAGTGTGTTTCACTTGCTCGCGTTTTTTCGTGGCTGAAAAATCAATTACATTCATGTTATTAGAATATTATGGATTCATATTGTGTTAAGTGTCGCACTCGAACTGCTACGCTAAATCCAATCGAAGTTGTTACACGCAACAACAGGAATGCTATCAAAGGTGAATGTGCGGTTTGTGGTACAATCAAATATAGATTCGTTAAAAAAAAGATAGAAGAACCGGAGGAGATATTACCGCCTCCTTAACAAATCTGCCAGGATTGCCTTGGGCGAAATATCCCGGAGAGAAACATCTGCCAGGATACAACTATTGCGGACCTGGTACAAGGCTAGATATAAGACTTAATAATAATAATCAACCAAATCCTGGTGAAGAACCAGTAAATGCTATTGATAACGCATGCTACTATCACAATCTTGCATATCGCAGTGGAGATTTAGAACAACGACATCTCGCTGATGTGAAGCTAATTCACGCAATAGACGCAGTACCTAATAAAAAATTCAAAGAAAAATTGGCAACTTGGTTGATAAAAGGAGCAATGAAAGGTAAATTAGTTCTCGGTGCTGGTAAATTATAATGGAGCAGATATATTATTCTCCGCGAGGATTTTGGAAAGGAAAATCAGCAATTGCCAAACTTGCCAAGGCCGCAAAAGTAAAACACTCCACCGCTGCATCATGGTTATCAAAGCAAGCTGTTTGGCAAATTTATCTTCCTCCGCCTAAGAAAATACCATATGCGAGTTTCTCTGTCAGTGTACCTAACGAAGTTCATCAGGCCGACTTAATGTTTCTTCCTTACGATACCGTTGACGGAGTTATATACAAATATGTTCTGACGGTTGTTGATATTGCAAGTAGGTACAAAGAAGCGGAACCGTTATCGAATAAAACAGCAACAGATATTGCTAAGGCGTTTAGCGAAATTTATTCACGATCTCCATTAACATGGCCGAAGCTTCTCCAGGTTGATCCAGGTCGAGAATTTCTTGGCGCGGTTACTTCACTGATGAAAAAGAATAATGTTAAAATCCGTCGCGGTATTGTAGGTGTTCATCACAATCAAGCTATCGTTGAGAGATTCAATAAAACTCTTGCAGAACGATTATTCGGATATCAGTACGCGCGCGAATTTATCCAAGATAAACGATCTCACGATTGGGTAACAAGATTACCTCACGTGATTAACGCACTAAATAACGAAGTAACACGAACAATATCAATGAAACCCGCAATTGCAATTACAAAAACAAATATACCACTAAAGCGAAGTTCAATAATTTCGCCGGTGTTAGGTAGTGTCACGGTTAGATATTTATATAAAGAAGGAGAAGCCGAGGGTGGCAGAAAAAGAGCAACCGATCCAAACTGGAGTGTTACAACACATAAAATATCGGCAGTAACAAGATCATCAGGAAGACCAGCAATTTATTTTCTAGATTCATTAGCACCACAACGAGGATTTACCAAAGAGGAACTACAAGTAATTCCAAAGGATACTCAATTACCGCCATCTTCGTTAATGTGAAATTTAATTCTACCCAACTGAGATAATTTTCTTACTCGAGACACGGCTAGATAAACTAAATTTGACCAGGAAATTCTATCATCGACAATCCAGACTTGACCATCTACTGTTAATCCCTGTGACGAGTGAATCGTTGCTGCATATCCGAGTTTCCACGGCGATCTTTCTGCGCTTATCGCATCATTGACAAGATTAATATCAACGAAAATAATATCGTTCAAAACCATTATTTTTTCTTCTCCGCACGGCAAAGTAACATTAATATTTTGTTTTCTAGTATCAGCGGGCCTATAGCATAATGGTACCGGCAACGTTGGAAATTTCTCATAATGAAGTTTGAATAATATTTCCTGAATATTATCACGAACAATTTTTCTGCTAGCCACAATCAAATGATCTGGACGCCACAAGGATAGAAAATTATCCATCGAAGTCTCGTCAATTATTTTTCTCATCACATCACATTGAAACTTATTAGGTTGCAATCGAATCATTTTTTTAAACTCAGTTAGTAAATTATCATTAGATCTATAATCGGCATCAATCTCTTCATAATAATCCACAAAGTTTCTGAGCCATCTATGAGGAGATTCACCATCAATAGGATCAGGTTGACCATGATCTCCGCACATTATCACTGCAGTATTTTTTTCTTCCAACCAACTTAGGAATGATTTTAGTATAACTAAATTTACTGTGCAAATTTCATCAAATACTATAATCTTGTTGATATATTTGTTTCCCATTCGAGCCGGATCCCATAATCCACCACTGTACTTGAAATAACTGTGATACGTGCAAGAACTAACGCCACGCTGCTTTATTTCTCTTGCTAACCTGTGAGTTGGAGTTAACACTATCATATCAGAGTTTGAAAATAAGTTTATCGCTCGTGTGGTTTTACCACTACCGCCAGGACCATTCAGATAAACGAATTTGTTTCGTGAAATCGGATCAAACGCAGATGATGCTGCTGATACTTCATCGCATTGGTCTTTATGAAACTTATCGCAATCTTCTACATCAGCGTCTTCACAATAATCTAGAATATCCTCATTCTTTATTCTCCAAGTTCCCCATGAATCATTAGTGATTAAATTTTCCAACCTACACTGATATTTCTTATCGATATAAAATGAATCCGTTGCAACTCTTACCGCGATATCGGCAAATTTATTTATCATCGACAATAAATTAATACTCACATAAGCGAGCATCGATGATCTTAGATGAGTATACTGCGCTGACTCTCCATCGAGATAACTAATCACGGTACCTAGTTTCGTTCCATCAATAATAATATTTTCTCTATTGCAAAATATTCCACGCGATACTGTATCAGCAATAATAAAATCCATCTCAGCATCATTGATGAATAATCTAGCGTGTCTGTGCTTATGATCAACTGATCCTCCTTGAGTGAATTTACCAATTATTTTTCTTCCAATATCTTTCGCGTTCTCACAATCTGTGGGTAACCACACTTCAGTTTGTTTCCTATAGGATATAATTGCTTCACTCACTATCAGCGATAGTAACATCGACGAATCCAACATATATCTCAACAGCACTATGGGAACCCATCTTCGCTGAGATAAATGCCGACCAAACCAAATATAGCAAATCCTATGCAAATTCTCAGCAAGTTCGAACGAAGTAACATGAGCGAATCCTGTCATAACAAAATCGGGTAATGGTCCGTTGATTGCCACTCTTGTCATCTCGCTGGTAGGATGGCCGAATTTAGCAAAGTAATCTGCACAATCGCCATATCCAAGGAAACTTCCAGGATAGCACGCGCTCATATCAACTGAAATCATATCTTCGAAATAATATTTGGTATTCCACAATCCTCCGTGACCATATTCGATACAGCTAAGTTGAATATCATTAAGAAATTCATTCTTCGTGGGTTTCCACGAATTTCTCTCTCTCGCAGCGTGAGCGGCAACAGACGGAATGGTAAAGCAGTTCGTTAATAACTGATCTGGATTTGACGAATACTTCTCCGCGATATTTTTCATCGAATCGTGTAATATTTCATCACGGTAAATATCTCCGCGTGGCAAGATAAATTGATCGTATTTTTCTTCGCTAGAAAATAACCAAGTTGATATTGGATCGGACTTGGCTAATAATTTGATAAACCGGAACATTGCATCAGTGCCATCCGTGGAAGATTCCGCGGGATAGAATTTAACAACACGATCCTTCGGGAATATCATTACCGAATGCGACCACGCATGTGAATTGTGATCAACGATTTCGATTGGTGTTCCTCGAGATTTATACGGCGACGAGTATAATATTTCACCCGATAACGTTTTAACCGTAATAGGAAATTTGAGTTTCTTGCTCAACGCAGCAACATCATCAATCGATGCGCCATTAGTAACTGTATTTGCCCACGTGTTAATTTTATCCAATCTCAATTGAGTTAGACCGGATCCGCGACGAGTATTTCTCATGTGTTCGATCACTCTCTCAGCAACGCAATTTATCATCGGTGATTCTTTCATCGCAGGTAGATTTTTCGCATCAGGATTATTATTCAGCCGATAAATTCCATACACTACAGCACTAGAAGGATAGGCTCTAGCATAATAAGGACCATCAATTCCCAATAATAATCCTGGCTTCGAATTCTTATCAAGAACGACATTTTTCTTACCGCCGCGTACTGGATCTCGTTTATCGCGAATAATCCAAGTATCGTCCGGCATTTGTGCAATAAATTTTATTCCGAAAATAAATCGCTCTTCTTTGTGTTCGGATTTTATGTGTTCGATTATCTTCCTTGCTCGCTCCAAATTCATCGTAGCATCAACGAAGTTAGTTTTCCACGTCGACCAAACATGAATCGCGCCATCGTCGAAAAATTCCTTCTTCGCACGATCTACTTCAGGAACAATAAATTCTGCCTCATCAAGATCAAATAAGTCCATTATTATATTTTAGACAAATATCTAATTATAATAATGAAGCAATGCGCTTGGATAATAGTCGGATCAACAAAATCATGTGATAAATCTTGCAGAGGTGAATATTGCGGCGCTCATATATACGAAGTTCGACGAGGCAACAAAGGACCACAACGATGTTTGGTTTGCCAAGTTGGCATTCGAGGAAAGACTCGATTATGTTTTTCTTGTGGTGGAAAGAAATATCGTGAGCTACGGAGATATTATGAAAAGAAATCTTCCTCAGTAATTTCTTGTGAAGAAGATTATATTAATCGTTTCAAAGCAAATTATGATTTAGAAGTATAAAATATTATATATGGAAATGAAATCAACGATTCCTATGAGTGAATATAGATCACATCCTACCATTGATGATTATGAAGCATCCAAGGATGGAAATGTGAGACACATCAGAACGAAGAATCTTGTTGGTAATATTAATATGAATGGATATCTCAAATTCACAATCAGCAAAAATAATAGGCGAAGAAAAACAAATTACTTCGTTCATAGATTTGTGTTCGAATGTTTCCATGGACTCATCAGAGACAATTTGGTTATAGATCATATCGATGGAAATAAACTTAATAATGAATTAACTAATCTTCGAGCTGTGACTCAGAGTGAAAATTGTTCCTCGGGTAACACTGGAAAACATCCGAAAGATGCCAAGTCAGTTAAGTCGGTAAATCAAGAAACAAATGAAGAAATTGCATTTGAGTCGATATATGCTGCTGCGAAATTTTATGAAATTACTCCAGTATCGATATGGCGAGTAGCGGAGGGAATAAACCACAGAACATTTTCCTACAATCTCGGTGAGTGGATCAGATTCTTCTATGTTCCAATAATATTTGATGATGATGAAGAATAATTAAATACTACAAAATTAGTATAATGGACGAAGAAATAATAAACGATATTATGGGAGAGATTAATAGTTTGAAAAGAAAAATAGATCTCCCATCGGACCTTGATGTGAATAAAATCAGATCAGAATTCGAAACAATTATTCTAGGGAGACTCGAATATAAATATACTCTGCCGTCAGAATATAAATTAATAAAGAAGATCCAAATCGCGATGTATCAATCACTTGCGACAGTCAGCGATGATCACATCGAGGATTTTGTTAAATTATCAACGCTAGTAGAAAAAGCTAGATTAATTTTATCCGACGCATATGAATCAAGGAAAATCACAAGTTCTCGTGTCAGACAACTGAAAAAACTTGTTGATGAGAATAAAGCAAGAGAATCTCTGATTCCTAAGACGGCATAAATTTACAAAATAAAAAAAAAGATTAATTTTGAAAAATTCTTCTGGGTTTTATTTATTTTTTTCGTTTGTTTTTCCCTGGGATACAGATTTAAAAATCAAAAACTTTCGCTTACGATTTTACCAACAAACTAATACTCAGCGTTTCTCCGCGAATATCAAGTAAATTTCCATCTTGATTTGTTAGTTTGAAATTTATTCTTGATAATAATCGATTATGACAGCGTAGGTAAAACGGATTAACCGGCTCCTTTATTATCAAGTAACCAGGAGAGACGTTAGGAGAGAATGTGTATAATACAAATCCCTGCTCCGCTCTTGATATTGCAGGATCAACATTGTAGCTACCTTCCACAACATCAGCATGAAGATAAACAGCAATCACTTCGGTTATATTAACTATCCCAGGTGATATATGTCTCCCTTGTCCAATTCCATCATTATCATGCATCAAGATTGATTCTGCTTGTGTTTTCTTCTTAACCCAAGCGTCATGCAATTTAGGAAATAACTTATCAGTCGTATCAGTGACAAATTTTCTCATCTCATCAACATTGTAGCCGGGAAATTTATAATTTGGCAACGTCCTCTCGGTTAGATTATGTCGTTGCATAAATGCGTTAATAATAAAACCCATACCAAAAACGGCGCTGTTTTGTATATAGCCCGTTGCTAGTTCGTTAATAAGTTCCATATCAGCAGCTAATTTATTTATCCGCTCTGTTGTAATTATAATTTCGTTGCATGAAGCTTGTACGTTAAATACGCAATCTTGGAAATAATGTTCTAACAGTTTCTTTTGTATTTCGTATTCGTTGATAATTTTAACAAATAATATTGTAATGCTATCCTCGAACAAATCTAGCATATAAACTGATCCTGATGAAAAATCAAGACTCGCCTTAGTTTGTTCATACTGATCAATATAGTCCAAGTCAAGTCCGTGGTAGTTTTTTTCATTGCTGATGAAGTCGGACTTCTTTGGTTCTGGTGTTGTTATTCTACCAGGCGGAATATCAGGCCAGCCTAATACTGTCCTGATAGATGAACGGTAAATATCTACCATATACGGCGATTTTACTTCAATGATTGATGATAACGTTGGTTCATGTGCTGATATCTTTATTCCTGGATTAGCATCGCCAGTAATATTCGATATTCTAGTGTTGAACTCGCTATTTATCTGTTCAATCTCATAGCTGCCGGTTGGTATACTAACGACAAACCAACTAGGAGTTCCATCGGCGTGTTTCTTATCAGCAACAACAAGTGAATTGTTTGATAATAATTTACCGAATGATTTTGATCTGATATTAGGCCAACTATTATAAACTCGTAACTGTATCAATGCCATTTCCTTTGCACCAATTGGAGTTGGAAAATTAATACTAAATTCTGGATTAGTTGAGCTTAGTGATATTAATGTTGTTATTGGCGGAGTCGTGTTTGTCACTATCTGGACTAACTCGGACATTATTATTATTCATTTGTTCAATCTCCGAGTAGATGCTGATCATCGAATAAAATTCTATATCGGATATAACTCCATCGTTGAGACTTTCGGAAATCAGCGATGATAACTTCGAATATGCGTCATTGATCTTAGTTAGTTTGTTTTTGTACGATAATAGTTTCTCGCTTGTACACGAAGATATTTTTCTTGCAATGATATTGAGAACGCCAGCTATCGTTGTTGTTGATGAAATTATTATCGTTGCTACGATCGGTGCGATTGTTGTTACCACGGATAAAACAATACCCGCACCGGCGATTATTGCTGATGCGGTATAAACAACAACATCAATAGTAACTAATCTGCGCTGGTATTTCTTTATTTTTATTTGATACTCGTCTATTTGTTTTTTTAGTGAATCTTGCCATGATCGCGCAAGATTATATCGATAATCCGATGCGGTCATTATTAGTTATTTATCTAGCCAATTCTTAGTAAATTTTCAGCTAGTTGGAAGTTTATCTAGCTAAATTTGATTACTGGAATTTTTTCAGCTGGTTGGGGTTTCCCTATTTCGACAACTATTGTTCCTGGAGAGATTTCATGCCATGTGGCTAAAAATTCGAAAATTACAAAATAAAACACTTGTCCCGTGGTGGTTCTATCCGGCGGTGTTAATCTGAAAGTCTCAGTATCATTTTTGTTCATAGAAATAATAAAAAATCCAGGATAATATTCACAAATGCTGTATTTGACAGCCTTCACGCTAAGTTTTGTTTTTCCGGCGAGAATATATATTCGATAAATACCTTGTATCGGCGCAGTAAAAGAAAAAGAATCATTTTCAGGCGTCCAGATAAGATCTTGCGCCCCCAACACAAATGACACGTGGCAAGATAAATTATCTGCCACTACTTGATCTGGTATATTAAATTTCGAAAGTTTATTAATTTTCAATTTTGATAGTTTTGTGTTGATACCTAGAATTTCTTTGTCGTACAATGTCGTATCAACTTTTTCACTTATTGTTGTATTTACCTTAGCAATTTCTTCGTTGATAGATTTTACTCTCTCGTCAAGATCGTCGTGTGATATTTTATCGACCTTTCCATTAATGATTTGACGTATCACGGAAATTTCTTCATTAATTTTGATAATATCCTCGTTGATTTTTTTTGTTTTCTCGTCAAGAAAATTATGTGATGTTTTATCAACTTTTTTTTCCATTACGGTATTTATCTTGGTAACATCTGCGAGAATACCAGTAACATCATCGCCGATTTTCTTCGTTCTTTTTAGGAGATTATCATGTGATGATTTATCAACTTTTTGATTTGCTAATCCACGAACCGTTTCAACTTCCTTATTGATTTTAGTAATATCTTCGTCGATTTTCTTTGTTTTCTCGTCATGTGATGTTTTATCAACTTTTTGATTTGCTAATACACGAACCGTTTCAACTTCCTTATTGATTTTGGCGATATCTTCAACGATTTTCTTTGTTTTCTCGTCGTGTGATGATTTATCAACTTTTTGATTAGCTAATTCACGAACCGCGTTAATATCATCGTTGATGGATTTTGTTTTCTCGTCGTGTGATGTTTTATCAACTTTCTGAACCATTGTGGTATTTATCTTTGTAACATCGGCGAGAATGTTAGTAACATCCCTGGTTGTTCTTGTTAGTTTTTCACCAAGATCGTCGTGTGCTGATTTATCGACTTTCTGTTGTGTTAATCCACGAACTGCTTCAATGTCCTTACTAACCTTAATAATATCATCACTGATTTTCTTTGTTTTTTCGTCGTGTGATGTTTTATCAACTTTTTGATTTACTAATCCACGAACTGCGTTAATATCATCGTTGATGGATTTTGTTTTCTCGTCGTGTGATGTTTTATCAACTTTCTGTTGTGTTAATCCACGAACTGCTTCAATGTCCTTACTAACCTTAATAATATCATCACTGATTTTCTTTGTTTTTTCGTCGTGTGATGTTTTATCAACTTTTTGATTTGCGATTTGACGCACCGCGTTAATATCCTCATCAATCTTCTTTGTTTTCTCGTCGTGTGATGTTTTATCAACTTTTTGATTTGCGATTTGACGCACCGCGTTAATATCCTCATCAATCTTCTTTGTTTTCTCGTCGTGTGATGATTTATCAATTTTTTGAATCGCTAATCCACGAACTGCGTTAATATCAGCAAGAATGTTAGTAACATCCCTGGTTGTTCTTGTTAGTTTTTCACCAAGATCATTGTGTGATGATTTATCGACTTTCTGTTGTGTTAATCCACGAACTGCTTCAATGTCCTTACTAACTTTAATAATATCATCACTGATGGATTTTGTTTTCTCATCATATAATGATTTATCGACTTTCTGTTGTGTTAATCCACGAACTGCTTCAATGTCCTTACTAACTTTAGTAATATCATCACTGATGGATTTTGTTTTCTCATCATATAATGATTTATCGATTTTCTGTTCACGTACTGTGTTAATATCTGCGAGAATACCAGTAACGTCCATGGTTGTTTTTGTTAGTTTTTCACTAAGATAATCGTGTGATGATTTATCGACTTTTTGATGAGTTAATCCACGAACCGTTTCAATGTCCTTGTTGATTTGATTGATATTATCATTAATGGATTTTGTTTTCTCGTCGTGTGATGATTTATCAACCTTTTCACTTATTGCAGTATTTATCTTTGTAACATCGGCAAGAATGTTAGTAACGTCCCTGGTTGTTCTTGTTAGTTTTTCACCAAGATCATCGTGTGATGTTTTATCAATTTTTTGGTGTACTAATCCGCGAACTGTTTCAATATCTTTGCTGATTTGATCAATATCATCATTGATAGATTTTGTTTTCTCGTCTTTCTGATTCATTAACACACGCATTGTTTCAATATCAGCACTAATTTTCTTTGTTTTATCGCTAAGATCGTCGTGTGATGTTTTATCAGCTTTTTGAAATGTTAGTGAACGCACCGCTTCGATATCTTTGTTTATCTTGGCAATATCATCGTTGATGGATTTTGTTTTTTCAACAAGATCATCGTAATCATCACTTCCACGTAACGATTCGATGTGTTTATTGATTTTTGCAATATCGTCGTTGATTTTCTTTGTCGTCTTGCTAAGATCGTCGTATAACACTTTATCGCCTTTCTTATCCATTGTGGTTTTTATTTCAGAAACGTCAGCGATAATATTAGTAATATCTTCGTTGATCTTTCCTACTTTATCAATGAGGTCATCGTGCAATTCCTGATCAACTTTTTTCTTTGTTAATTGATCTGCGACGAATGAAGTATCAGTTGTTTTCTTTATATTATCATCAACTTTCTTGCTAAGTTGTTTTAAGGTTTCATCGAGTTTTTTAAGATCGTTAGTTAGTTTAGTTAGTTGCTTTGTAAGTTTTTCCTGATCTTCATTGTAGACTGCCTTATCCAACTTTAACAATAATGTCGCTGATAGTTCTTTATCAGATTTTTCTACATCTGCGATATTTGCCTTTGATGGTAAACTTGCGATAATATTAGTAACGTCAGTGATAGATTTTGTTACTGAATCTGATAATTGAGTAAATTGCTTGATGCGTTCGTTATATTCATCTCGGCTAATCATATCAGTTACTTTGACATTGCTAGTTTGTAATCGACCTTCGGTATTTTGAAAAACAGCAATTTCACCAGGATTTATTTCTGCCAACGATAGAAGATTGTTAATGTCTTTCTTGGTTGCAAAATTTGATGTATCGATTTTTTTTTCTTCATCTGTTTCTTCTTTCTTTCTAAAGAGAGATCTACCATAAATGTCAACCATGATATTTATCTACGGTATATTCAAATAAAATTTTGTGATAAGGGCGGGATGATTTTGAAATTGCATCAAGAACGTTAATTGATTCTGGACCGCATATTGGTGGATCGGTTGATGTTTGCGTTGGAAGTGTTGAATACCAAACTGGAAGTTTCAGCGAGGAAATATATTTGAAAAATTCGTTTGGTGGTGCTAGTCCATACGAATCAAAGTAAATGATTTCGCGAGGATTAATCGCGTACGCAACCCAGTGAGTGCCAGGGCCGGAATTTTTATCGAGGTTAATTATTCCTGTCTCGGTAGAATTTGGTTTGTCCGGTAATTGATCTCGCATGAATACTCCTCTGAAAAATCTTATTTTCTTTTTCTTTGCTTCATTGATTAAATCTAAATTCGATGATGGCGTGATGATCTTAGGCCGGATCCGTACATTGGAGGTCGTCCTAGTCTCAGGCCGGATCCGCGATGGTATTTTTTTTTACCGTATCTTCCTCCGGTAACTTTATCCAATAATTTTTTAACTCCGAATCCAGCCGTTGCTGATAACGCGCCCGTTATCAACGGAGCTAATAAAGGCAATAGGAAAGGAAGGAAGCCACCTACCTTGATCATGTCTTTCACTGCGCCAATGGAGAGAGTTACATGAACACCAGAATTCGCTGATCTGGCTTTGGTAAATCGTCCGTGTTGACCTCGTGTCAGTGATAGTTTGTTAGGTCCACCGTGAATCTGATTATTTTTCAAGATTAATTTTAAACCTCTTCGCGCTGTTGTTGCTGCTTGAAGTTTTTTTATCTGACCCGGGGTCAGTGTTACGCTGACGTGTTCGTATGGCATATTAATAATCACTTTATCTAAATTTAGAATTTATCACATATTTTCTACGGGCGCGTCGATGACTCTCATTCTACCACTGATGCCTTCTAGGATCATTGTTCTATCACTAAGAATAACCGCGATGGCTCTCGCCGGTCCTCCAGTGTTAATTCTGGCTTTGAAATGAATATCGACAACCGACTGCTTTACCAAATCAAGATGTTCCAGGGAAAAGTAATAGATGGGATAGAGAGTATTAAAATCTAGTTGTGATATTTGCAATCCGGTATCAATATTTTGATCGCGACCCATATAACTTAATAATCGATGATACGCGCGTGCCGTAGAATATTGAGCAAAATTGATAGCTATTTCTTCGGATGGTTCTTGTTGACCGTTTATTCTTAATGATACGTTTGTTGCCCCAAATTGATCAAATATCATGTGACTGTGAGTTTGATCGTATCTATTTGCATTTTGAAGAACAATGAATATATGCCTGGGTGCTGAAACGCCTTGCTGTGACGCAATTCGCCAAGTGTATATTCCGTTCATATTAACATCGGAGGAGTCGGTTGTTGTTGTTAACCAGGACATAATGGATTTTCCTCCTTGATTCATGAATGATAATAATTTTTCTTCTTCGCGAATTGATGGTGTTACTGCTGGCATCCACAAAGTAATTTTATTTAATGTTACCTTACCAGCATCACCCGCCTCTCGCCAAATGGCTCTATCATTACCCGCGGCATCTCGAATAAAGGAAATTGTATGCTTTGCTCCATAAATAACTTTCCTGAAATGCCGGCAAAATCCAAAAATATGAGACAACGGAATTGCACAAGAGAAATTATTCTCCGGTCCGACTAACATTTTTTTTCGCGTAGCAAATCCAAGATTGTAATTTTCAGTTTGATTAATTATCATATTTTCAACATCAACAGCAGCATTACCAGCGTTATTATTCGGTCGTCTAACGACAAACGGTTTGAATATAGGTGCATCAGAATTGTCCTTAGCAAACATCATACTAGGACCAGCTGATCTGGTAAAATCATCCGAGTATCTTGCTAAACCTATAATTGTTGTTGCTACATCAACATTTTCAGTTATTGATTCAATCTCTCTTCCATCAATCATGTAAGTGGCACTCTTGAATAATGCCATGATACCGTTATTCACAAATCCAACGTTAAAATCTGCAGCGTAGTTGGTATTATCGGTTTTATTAAGTATTCCAACAACCTCGATATACGCCTCAGACGGAAGAAAATATCTTGTTGTATCGTGAACTTGAATTTCCTTGCGGTTTGGTGTATTTGGTTCAACTAACTCGTACGAGAAATACTGAAAATCTCGCACGGATGTGTCTCTACCTACGGGTTCGTCCATGTCAAACACTTCATTTGACACTTGTGAAAACATTATTACTAATGATATCGTCTAAAACGAAGACCATCTCCTGAAATAAAACTTGTATTTCCAAGATTTGTATTTGCAATCTCATGAGCTAGATTTGTGTTTGCAATCTCATGAGCTAGATTTGTGTTTGCAATTTCATGTGCTATATTTGTCTTAGCAACTTCCTGCGCCAGATCGTTTATTTTCTTATTTGCTGCTTCATTTATGGTTTTGCTAATTTCTGGCGGCATCTCTCTAGTGATAGGTAATCTGACTGGTCTTTCTTTACGTATTAAATTTAATATTTTACTTTTGACAGCGTTGAATCCTTTACTAGCTAAATTGCCAATACCAGAAACAGCGGTTTCACCAATCTTTCCTATTGCTTTTAATCCTAGTTGTTTGATCACAGGACCAATTTTAGGTGCTACTCGCGTGACAAGACTTCCAATGATATCGCCAAGTCCGTTGCCGTGAACATATTTATATACTGGCAATCGAGAGTTAACTACGCGGACCGGTGCTGGTCTGCGTTGATGTTTGTGAATAATCATTATTTCAATTGTGTTGTTTTAATCGATAAGCTCATCAACAAGTTCTTTATAAACATGAGAATCAATCACGCCACCACGGAATAATCGCTGACAAATATCTGATGCTTCGTTGATTATTTCGTGAGAGTTATTTCCGGCTCGCTTTCCTCCGATTAATACTTCGAGGCGAGATACGTCGTTAACAACACTGTCGGGGCAAACTGAATATCCATATCCTGTTTTTTGTTTCTCAGGTAATATTTTTTCTTCTCGATCTAATCGATTTATCTTTTCTATAAAATTTTTATAATCAGGATCGCTTATGTCAACCGGCTTCTCCACAGAAGCAAAATACACCGTAGGAATCCACTGGCTTTTTGTCAATCTTAAATGCTGATGTTGTGGATTCAAATATTTTTCTGGTTTCATAAAACCGAATCTAGCTATTTGAATTAATTTATCTTCGTCACTAAATTGTTCAAGAGCATCGTCGGTAAAATAATTTGTTGTTATTATTTTTTGTATTGCCCTTGGATATTCATATTCAAATTCCTCTGGTTCAGTTTTGCTGGATGAAGGTTTTTTATAAAGATTCACATCAACTAAAAAATTAGAATATTCTGGATCGTTTTTAACCGTTGTGACATCATTGTGGATATAGTATATCCACTTGGTCCATTGCGTAAATGTTACTTTTTCGGCAGTATTAGGTTTCATCAATTTTGTTCGTTTATCTTTCCTATAATTTTCTACAGTAAATTTCACAACCTCATCCGGTTTCATTGATTTTATTTCTGCGATAGTATCATCGGTAAATTTACTGGAGCCTGGGATCCTTAATCTTTCTTCTTGTTCTTCTTCTTGTTTCTGTGCTTGTGCTTGACGTACTTGTGTTTGTTCTTGATGAATTTGATCAAGCTGGCCAGGAACAACTCGAGTGTGTTGCTCGATATCTTTCATCATAGGAATAAGCCCAAGATCTCTAAGTTCCTTATCTTTCTTTTGTTTGCCATATGCAGCTTGTTCGATCACTCCAGTAACTGGACTCAACCACTTTGACGATACTTCACCAATATGATGTTGCTCATCATCGTACTCACGAACTTTTTTCTTAAATAATCGTTTTGTCGGAATAAGCTTCTTTACTGCAGCTAATTCTTCTCGCACTAATCTAGCAGAATGAGGTTCTCCAACTGTGCTAGTTTTTTTACTCATCTTATTTTCAACGATATTGTTTTATTGTAAAATAAAATTAGCATCCGCAACCCAAATTTGCAACAACAAACAAATTTTACAATACCCCCCCCCAAAAAAGCTGCCTTTTTTTTTATGCCTAAAAATGCACTTTGGGTTGAAATTTTGCGGATTATTTTGCGTAGGAGGCTTTATTTTTGAAATCTGAGGCTTCTACGGATAAATGTTTGGTGAGAGGCTTAAAATTATCTGAGCCAGGGGGTCTGTAGAACTTCCCTGCTGCTAGACGACAGTATTATTAGAGTTTAAACAGAACACATACAGTTAATGAGTTTAGACTATTGGCTAATGCATAGCGTGATAAAACAAACGGGTGTGTTTATGCCGATTCTGCAATATTCATTCGCACAAAATTTCAAGCAATTTCATTATAATGTAACTATTTTCAGAAAATACAATATAAACCATTCTGACATTTGGAAACGTTGTCTCCATGTTTATTCCTGGAATAATCTCGATGCATTTAAACTTGTATATAATGCATTGGATGTAATTATAGAGAAAGTAAAGATAAATAAATGTGCAGAAAATGAAAGAAATATATAAGCAACTTATTTATTGTAGTGACGCCTTTTCGCAAACTTTGCTTTGAGTTTGAATAGGACTATATCTTCACATTATTTACCGCCTTTCATCAATTTAAAACATAATTATGCATCTTCACATTTATGCATTTCCAATCACTAATATTACCTCTCTAAGATGTTCCGCCAGAATGAAGCTATGTTAAATGTTTGATGTCTTATTGTAGGAGCTACGATCTTCATTAATCAATCGCACTCCTAAGTAGAAGTTCAAATATAACTGAAAACAAGCACACGTCACACACGAAATAATGAAGTCAGTAAGAAACAACATACATATTGAACTAGATGCTAGCATAAGGCGACATGCCAATAAAGGGCAATCGGTATGTACCTGTAACAACAAACTAAGACAGTTAGGAAAACCTAAAATGGACATGGAAATCAAGGAAAGTAAGGAGTGATCGAAAGTCATCAAGAGGAGAAATAAATCGCGCATAATATCTGAATGAAACAGGTGTTGTGAAACGAAATTTCATAACAGATGATGACTAGACTGCTTTTTTGTCTTCCATCTTTTGATAAATGAACATGCTGATGAGACACCTTACTTTGAGAATAGAATTGATTTATCATCAGATGGCAACATATTAACTTTTGTAAGGAACTAAATGTTTTGATGATCCTAAATCCACATTATGAGGATAGGCAACATGGAGTTATGAACGATCAAGCGGGGACTTCACATTTTAATTAACTAGATTGTTTTTCAACCAGGTCTGCACTGCACGTTTTGTACTTCAGGCTCAAAAGTATGGAAATTTGCATTATTAGTCCGAAAGAAGATAGAAGAATGCCATTCAAAACAGACTTAACATTTTTGTTTTACAATTATCATTAAATAAGCAATAACCATATTGTACCATAAAGAAAACGAAGGTGAAGCTCGATGAATGATATGCTTATTTTCTTCGCCGACTTATTTATATATTGAATTCAGTTTTGCAAACAAAACTTGGTAATGAAATAAATGAAATAAATTTGACTTGAACAATAAGAAGAAATACATTTTATTTAATGAATGCTTCAAGGAGTTGTTTTGAAGATTGATTTGTAGAAGCAATACAATGATACGTTCTGAGTAAATGTTTTGCATATAACATAGAGCATACTGGTAATGCTAGAACTATAACTAATCATACCAAGACATCTTTTCAACTCATATTTGGGATCCATTTCTAGGTTACCGTTACATTTTGAAGACCAAGCATCTGTGCGGAAACAACACTAAAGGTTTACTTTTCATCTCGGGATCAAACGAAGCCGATGTCATTTTCGTGACAGATGGATCAAGACCGAAAACAAGATTCGCCTTGCAATTCACTGCTGGTATCTGTCTGAGATTTTAAAAAATGTAATTCAGAACAAAGTGGTTGAAACTAAAGAACATGAACCTCATCGAATCATAAAATTCAATATCGGTTATTAGCATTTAAGTTCCAATTTAACTATTTCTTCATTACTATGTCTTATTCATTGATGTGTCATTGTGTCATGTGTGTTAGACAATATTAATGTATGATGAGTGCTATTTTAATCCACTGAAATGCCTTAGATTCCACTATGGTGAAAAAGTAACATACACCATTAACAATGTTTAACAATCACTTTATTTATATATATATATATATATATATATATATATATATATATATATATATATATATATATATATATATATATATATATATATATATATAATTATGAATGGACTGCAGAAATGTAATAATAAAAGTGAACCGTTACACATTTCTGGGCATTAATATGAAGTTAACCAGGACATTAATTGAACTGTTACGCATACATAATAATAACCAATTATGGTTATACTCTTTTATTGACTTATTGTAGCATCGTCTTGCGGAGGTCTCTTATTGGCTGGAACAACTTCATCCACACTCTCTTCCCCTAATTACTCATTACAATATAACGGCTACATGCAATGTCACTGGACTATTGACGCGCCTATCAATCACAGAATCGTCATAAACATCACTGATGTCGACCTTGATGAAAACGATGACTGCTCCAAGGGTTATCTTCAGATATATCTAGGTATTTTGAAAAAAAAACATCGGGAAATGGTGTGTACTTTATTATCGTTAGGCAAGCAGAAGTGTAAAGCATTCAGATATTTATCTACAACATACACTGCAAGAAACTGTTATCATTATTTTATTTATTTCATATGAGTAATCATATGTTCATCTACTCGATAAATTGCACGATTTTCCAGGATTCGCGGGCAATATTTCGAATTGATTTAGCTAGGCCTAAAAAGTATTATAATACCCATTATTTTGTGACCAAAGTCTTGAAATGATCATCAAATCGAATGTACCGCACAAAATCTGAATGCATGTCAACTACTCACAGGCTTGTATATAACAATCTCAAAAAGTCATGCAATGGTTATCCATGCAGTTAAATACTTTGATACCTACGCTTCCAAAACTAATTAAAACTTTTCGCTTGACGTTGTTGGTGGATAATAACTTGATAGAGAATTAAAGTTTTGATTGGCGTATATCTAATTGTTAGGTGACAATTACATTTTGGATGCCAGTCGGATATGCAACAAAAACAATGCACCTTTGACTTCTATCTCGATGTCAAACGAAGTGCATGTAATTTTTATCACGGATGGATCTATAACAAAGAGAAGATTTTCCTTGACGTATCAAGCTGGTATGTATTCTCTTTAAAATATTATTATCTAATATGAATGAATCCTATGAGATAGACAATAACACAATATTATAATATTATACACACCATCGTCATTGCTTATACATTAATCATTCCGTTTACCTTAAAGGGACCTCAGTCAATGTTTTCCATATCATGGCATTTTTAAAACGGAAAGTCAGTACTATAAGGTCTACATATTACTAACTGAAAGATAAAATGTTTAGTTTATAAAGAGAATCCAAATCAAAATGTAAAAGGAATTGCACGAAATAAACTCAGAACAGATCCTAATATGTCAACCTCAGTTTACGCTCAATAGCAGGCGCCATGAGTTGTATTATCATTATATTCTTCCTCCGTCCTTGGCCAATTTCATTTCTTCAGAAATTTCAAATCATCTTGCGTCTACAGTTACCAATCCTATTTAGCAACTTGGATGTATAAAGATAAAGAAGACTACGGAATTTGGGTGGTAAGATTAAATGTTAAGTTCACAATAACTGAATGTAAATTGTTTTGTGTGCAACATATTTAATTCTGCAATGCTCCCAGGCAACAATTAGAGCATGACAATCACATCGGTAAGGATAGTCTTGTTAATAGGTGCGTGTTAGGGTCGCAGACCAAAGAAAATAATTGTTTTCCACATGACCATAGTTGCTTGAGAAAAGTATCGTTTGTATGTTTCAGTCATATTAGCTAATACACATCAAATTTAGCAAAATCGCATATGATATAAATTTAAATAAAAATTGTTTCCATACTTTACTAAAAGACTGGCTGTAATTGACTTGCCATACACCAAGTTACCCTTCCTTCAGCATTTTAGCTAAACGTGGCAAGGTGTCTATGTAAGGGATCACAATCTGCCATGAATAGGGCTGTTTTTCCTGATAATAAGAGAAAACAAAATTACGACAACTTTTAAAAATCTGCGTTAGAAACGTTTACCTATTCCAATACAAATAACAAACTTGTAATGGGTAATTTCTGTTTTTGCAAATGATGACGATGATGTGACATTACTAAACATGCAAAAACCTCCAAACATTAAGCCATCTAAAACTATTTTGGATAACAGCCTTCAACATTTATTTAAGTCATGTCAATTAACCGTCAACTGAACTCCACCCCTTAAACAAATGACAAATAAGTAGCAAACCAAGTTTAATTTTCCAGCATGTTTAGGAAAAATATTTTTTAAAAATAAGAATAATATAACAAGAAGCAAAAGACACATGGATGTATTTTACTCTAATTGCCACTCTATACTCGCGTTTTTTATTCTTTACAAAGGTCCCATACATCAAAACAGATAAATATTTAGCAAATGATGGATAGGCAGTAAACTTGATCAGTAGTATTCCTTTCTATATTTGTCAGCACACGGCATAGCAATCATACTAATAGTCCCATCTTTGGTCTTTTCAATTATCCTTCAACACCTTAACGTACCTCTTAATGACAGAGCAAGATTTGCTTACAATGTTAAAAGTCAGGTTGTGCTACAGTTATCTACTTGATGTTCTTTGTAATCATTTATTTTCCAGACGCCCAGGTCATAATATCAACAGATAGGTATTTTGCTATGGATGGAGAGACAGTAAACTTGAAATGTAGTGTTCCATCTTTTATTGTGCCAGCAAGTTGGATTGTTAATAATACTGGTGTGAGGCTTAGCACTTGTCTTCCACACGGTTCATGTTCCCCTCCTAATGATACAGCAAGATATGTGTACAGTGCTACTACTACATCAATTGGTGTTACTATTTCATCTTTTAATGTTATGCAAGATACAATTGGCTGGACATGTCAGTATGGCAACAGCTCTGCGGTTTTAGTGATAAAACCAAAAAGTAAGTGCACGTATTTAATGAATATTGTTGTTCAATTTTAGCTCTCCTGGTAAAATTCCCAGTAAAGCATCTGGTATATCTTTGTTTTCTGTTATGTATTGTCCTTCCTCCATTATCCATTCGTGCATCAAAATTTTCTTGAAAACAATCTACAAGCGTACGCTCTTATGCTACTTTGGTCAGATTTGTATTTAAAATTACTTCAACACTGACGATGATTTCCTTTTTGAGTAGTCTCCACAAATATTAATGATACGATCTCTTATCTGACTTACAGCGTTTGTTAACAATCTAGAGCTACATATTTGACCAGGCTTTGCTCATAATTGGAATTTATGTTTATATTGGAATGCGGATGATATTGATTACGAGAAACATCGAATCTTATGTATGACATGATCTTGCATCTCATTGCCAGAGCTTGTGAATTAACAAATGATTATATTTCTTATCAGGTTTTGATCATATTCTGTATTTACGCTTCAATTACGTCTAGCATTCATGCACATTAAAAATGTGATTTTGCGCCTGATTGACTGTGGATGCGAACATTCAAGATGTCATTTTTCGTATCATATTCAGATCAGATGTCATTTTTCGTATCATATTCAGATCAGATTTGGTATGGAAGTTTATAACACTAGGACCTTACAAGTATCCCCATGTAAGTGAAATCTCTTAATATTAATAAAGCGATCTTGCTTCTAATTCATTGTGTTTGAGAACAATGTACTGACTATATATTTGATGATATTTAATATGTCAATCTTACTGATTCCAACCTTGTGTCTGTTCAAATTTGAATACATTTCGCTTATAAACTGAGGTGATCTTTCATTTGATCGGCTGATCATATGGACATTCTAGCAAAGACATCTCTGATCAGATTTGTCCAGTTGATCTATAACATCAAGATTTCAGAGGAATTTTGTTACAGGGAAAATCCTCGAAACAAATAGCGACCCAGACAGATTAAACAGTGGATTGTTGAATACGTAATATAGTGCACATGAAAAAATGGTCTGAGCGCTGAATCAATACAGATGCCCATAGTGAGGAGGCAAATTGTTTCGAAATAACAAAACTTCAGTAGCATGACATATTGTGGTAAGGAGAGACCCAAAATTCCATACTGACTGCACTGATTAACTCCTATCGTGCAGTCATCTAAGAGTATGTACCTTAATGGTGCGCTGAGAACCGTTGTGCACCATGGTCTGGTCTGCATTCTTTCCCTATCCACCGTATTAACAAATTAGTCCTGATCCAGAATGCATGGATATTCACACGGGAATATATCGAAATTATTTAAACTCAAAATGTAAGTAAACGATTTTGCATCATACGAACATGACCCAAAAAATCCAATAGTGTATGCTAATTGCTTGACAACCGTAAAAAAATAGTTTTCAGTCATATCTTTACGATGTCAACATTGTGACAGTTTATAGTGACGTCTAGCATTGGGACATCATGCCACAGACATGTAGCGTGATGTCCAAACAAATCACATTATCCTGACACCACGCCGATCAGCCCTAAAGCTAACAATCGATTCAGCTGTAAGTACCATTTTTATAAGTCTTTGGTATGACTCCATCGGGGATCAAACCCACATTCTCCCTCATCAGAGAGACTTATACGTGACACATCTAATTCAATGGATTTGCTCAGAACTAGGACAAAGCAATATTCTACGTATTTTAGCGAAATTAATGAAACATATGTATTAAAATTTTCCCTGTATCCTCTTCAATCATATACACTTTATTTCAAAAGATAGCACATATTGCTGATTTATAAATATAATTGTTCTGGTTTCTTGCAGAAATGCATGAACAACCTAAGTCGCTTATACAATATTTCTAAGAAAGGAATTATACAAAATACATTATTAATCTGATATTTAGATTTATTGACAAATACCTGTTGAAATTCTAATGTAATTCGTTTAATTTTACATCTCATAATTTCAAGAGCCTTGAATCTCTTAATCGTTATTTTTCAGTTCCAGTTACCACTGTTGAGATGACAAATACTTCAGGTGCAACAGTAACTTCAACAATTAATGTTGTCAGGGGAGGAAGTATTGATATCAGATGTAGCACTGCTCCTGTTGGCAGCAGTCCTCGTGCAACATTCCGCTGGTACAAAAGACCAGTGAACCAGTTACCTATACTTATTGAAACTGAATATATTTCCTCCACACCAGACGCGATAAGGGTAGTAGGCCAGGCCACTTCAGACTTCGTGATATCATTCAGTACACTGAAACTGATAGGAGATCCACAGTATCAAAATATGCATATATTCTGTGAAGCTCGAGATGGGACCAACACTGGGGACTATATAAAGTCAGGGGAGTTTCAGATCAATATATTGTGTATGTATTGCGCACATTTTGATTCAAGATCTTATCTAAAAGTTAATGAAAGCAATTCATTTTTAACACAATCATAGCCAGCTTGTCATAGATAAGTTCATGTACGACTGCAGTGGGCCTGAGTCGAACGGAATCATTCAGATTAACAAATATGCATGATTATTTAACATCTGATATTTTGCTGTTCATGACATGTTGAAATTTTACGATGCCTAGTCGGTCGCAAACGAGGACGGAGCCGAATGAAGCTCATATATGAACAGCATTTCGCAATTTATATACAGCTATTCCTCTTTAATAGATTGTAGTAGCTTCGAAACGAAAATGATCTGGCATTATTTATAGCCAACATGGCAGTTAATTATACATTCTTTTTCCGCTACTCCTCATGAGTGGACGGCCTTATAGACATGGTTATTTCGATAAAATACTTGGTATGTAAATGGATGGTCCTGAATTAAAATGGTGCTAATCTTAAACACACCTCTCCTGATTGGACTGTTATACTCACATGGTGTTTTGCAATGGAAGACGTATAAAGATAAATAGTTGGTCCTAAACTAGAAAGGTGCCGTCCATACATTCAAATTGACCGCCATTGAGGCCAATTTTTAAAATTGTGTTATAGCCCAATAATCGCAGCTATAATATTAACACAGCAGTTAAAAGACACAATCTTATATTTTATTCAAGGAACTATTTTCTCCAGACAGTCAAATGATAGTTCCTTCGAGAGAATCTTGTTTGTAACGAATCAAATGTGAGTCTCGTAATAACAAACTGAGAACCAAAATAAGCCTAACTCATAAGTACACTCGTATATGAACATCCCCATAGAATAAAGAAAACTCGTCGAAGCGAAGACGCCTTGAGACGAAATGTTGATGGAGAAGAAACCATATATAATGAAAGAGCGAAACAGGGTCATGAGGCAGCAGATGGAGGCTGCCAACACTAACCAGCGCCAACTTTATGGGATACAGAAAATCATTGAGAGTATTCTCAACGAAGATAAAACCCTCGCCACGGGGCTACCAATAATATGCCGTAAAACAGTGCATCACTATAGCCCCTTTCCTCTTGGCGCTTGGATTCATCAGAAGCACATTTGTATTTGCGTGAAAACTATCAATGCAACTGAAATGACGCCGTCTCATGTAGCTTTGACACGTAAATCTGACCTTGGCATTGCAGAACAATCGCAAAGAATTAGCTAGAGTGGCTGGCTTGAACGTTTAAACGCTTACATGGAAGCACCTTTGAACGATATGTTCATTATTGCCACTCTCTTAAATAACGTAGACATTGTCGCTGTCTGGCTAGCTCAGCATCTGTTGGAAATCACTCCAGCCATTGTACACACAATCAATGCTGCTCAAAGTCTTCACATAAGCACGCGCAGATATTACATGAAAGTACAGAACATGTTAGGATACAGATCATTCAAGTGCATGCAAACCAGATGGAGTCAAGCATTGGCACAATAGCTACTTGTATCATTTTGTCAACATCGTGGTGTTCTGCTTATTAACGCTGTGGCTTAGACTGCACATTATATTTGGTGCTGGTTTGTGCAAGTCACTTTTGAAATAGGCAAAAGTCGACCTCTTTATGCTTTTTGATTGCAATTGGTTTGGTGCATTGCTACTGCTGGTATCATCGCCTGTACTCTGCATCTTCACCAAATTAACAAAAACTATGGTTCATAGCCTCAGGTCTATAACTGTCGCAACAGTTTTTACTTTGTCTTAATCCATGAAAGTGCCAACGCGAATGTCCATTTTACATGGAATCATGCACAATCCCATCCTACCTATATCCACCGTCCAGCCCTGAACGTAATTTGACTCTTAGCACTTCTTAATTTTGTATTGCATTTTGGACAATATATCTTCTCGATTGTGTACAATCAGCAAGGCATTGCGATGTCTTACACTTGATTTAAACAAGAAGCCTATTGATTTTGGGGTCAAAATGCCAAAGAGGAAAGTCAGTGATGCTGAAATAAATAAATTGCTTGTGTATAATATATATGGTTCTGGACAACATAGCCTCATCAAAGTCTCTGGACAGATTGCACTTAAGATTTAGACATGGCATAACTTTTTTTTGGATAAAAAGGTAAATTGGTAAGATTATTTTGGCGGAAATGATAATTCGGAATAAATAAACAAATATATTATGTGGTTCAAAGACAGAGGTCATATCATCGTTAGTCTAAACAGGGGATAACGGTTTCATGACATAAACTTTAGTTCTGGACCTTGCATCTTCATCATAAGTCGTTTTCACTGAGACGCTTTTGTTAGCGGTCTTCAGGGTCAAACACACATTTGAAAACGCATAAAAACAATAATATTATATAATTTGCATAGTATATACCGTTCTCTGTGCTATTGGTAACCATAGGTAAATACTTTAAAGTTAGACATTTTGTTCTAAGAAAAGGCTTGTTAACTCAATGCAACAAAAATCAGCGCAAGTGAACCTGAGATTTCTCACCCTGGTGATATCAAGCCATGCCTCGACAATGTGGTATAGGGTGTGCACCGAGCTGCTTTTGCCTGGCGCTAATAACCAATGCACAAGTAGGAAGCAGAGCACGGTGACAGCAGTCGATCCGGGTAATGAGGGTATGCTAGTTTGGCTCCGTCGGGCATTGATCGGTGCAGTGGGTATCCATCAAGACCAAAAACGGTTAATAGGCTATAACTGTTTGTCCACTAACTACTTGTTACATTGCCATGGCGCTATGCGTTGGACAGAATAAGAGCCATTAATCCGAGGCAGAACTTTTATTTCTAATGGCTTGCCACATACATTGGGCTGTTGAGATTGATGGTGGTTCAATTGCTCTTGTGACCGTGATTGAGTAGGTCAAGCTCAACTCATCAAGAAAGACATCAGCATGATAATTGCCCGGACGGCCGCCAATGAGCGTCGTTTGTTAGTGTTAACAGGGGCTTAAACGACAAATTACTCAGGAGAAATGGACACCTTGACCATCATGACCACACCACCTTAATTTATCGTCCAAATAGTCGTGCTGTTGCCGTTATCCCAAGCTACCCCCAAACCACAACAAAACTTAAGTAAGCCATATAACTTACATGGCGAGCTTGTAAAAACGACAAATATGGTATCAACAGGGAAAATAAAAGCCATCTTGGGGTATATTGTTTGCTTGAAGAGCGAAATAGCTGACCTTTTCCACGACAAAACCACCACTCAAAACAATCCAAGACTATAATTGCTGTGATTTATCACCCCTAGAACAACAACTCTGAAGACATATATTCTCTTTATGTACTACAAATATTAAGTAACGTAAATCTTGGTTATGATTCAAATCTCACAACCGCCGATATAATACAGTGTGATTACATTATGCTACTGATTAAGCAGCAAACACTGAATTGTTGCATGATCGCATGCTAAGCAACAATCAACATATTGTTCGACTCTTAACGCCACTCTTGAAATCTTTCCAAACATTTGCTTAAATGGTTGCTACTTCTATTTCAGTCAGATTGTGTATCGCAAACTGAAAACACATCTCCAAGAGCTTTACCTCAGTGAGGAAAATACCGAGGATATTGGTTGTGCCCGTTGGTGTAGTTATTGACGACTTGAAAGTTGTTGTCGGAGAACGTCTTCAAGAAACACTGCCAATTTTCCACTTCTTTAAAGAGATTTACAGCAGGACCAGAGGCATAGACAACGAACACCGATTTTGATATATACCGAACGATGGAATATGTTTGATCACTCTAATCTCAAATTCTGCGCACCAAAAATGCGGTTGGGAGTAACACAGGAGTTTCCAAACTAGCATATATTCTTATCATCCAATATTTGAAGATTTTGTTCGTCGTAAAAGCAAGAAAAAGTCCTTACAAGTTTGTTTCACGCTGACGCTCGTTGGTTACCATCCTTAACTTCCATGACATCGTTATACTGTAATATATGCATGGTTACGTTGGTTTAATACAATGCTAACAGAGACATAATACACCACTTGATACAAAAATATTTTTTATATCTTACATCTTAAATCATTGTCCACAGGCTAGTCGTCCCTGGAGGGTACTGACTCAGTACATCTTTTTTAAATTAGAACGTAAAAGTAAAATAGGGTATTGTTGTGCCCTTCGATGATGGGACTTCGTATTTGTTACCGAGTTGTTCTCTTGCAATGATTTGGCTGGTATTCTTGAATGCAGGATCCGCCGGTACATGGCGACGAGCTGCTCATTAGCCTTCTCTGCGTTGTTGCAGTTCAACTCAGCCCGGATGACCTGGAGTTTATGACTTTATCATGGCATATATGCTTTTCATCGGTGCTTTTGCGTAACACCATTGCATAAAGTTTCTCCTAGATAAGGCTATGGCATTAATAATAATAATAATAATAATAATAATAATAACAATAATAATAATACGCACATATGCAGACCAAATATTTTAAAAACAAATTCACGGGATCTTACAAACCACCACATACTGAATATAATTAAAGGTGAATAAATAATGAGATATCTTAATTATGTTCATCCGGTTGAAATGAGTGAGTCTTAAAAGCACATCAGAATTAGATCACAACGACATTATGTCTAGGTGCAGCAAGAAATACGTTCCAAGCCGATATACCCTGGTACGCAAAAGAACGATCGATGTATGACTTCGCTTTTGTTAGTGTGAATAAATGTGCATACGAGTGTCTAAAGAAAATCGGAAGTATATAGAAGGAATGTACACGTGGGTGAGGTCAAATAGATAGTTTGGAATATAGGCAGAGAGCAAAATAGTCTCTGCAGTTTTTCCTATTGTTTTCTTAACATTCGTGGTGCGTTGAGCTTTTTACGAGCATGACCCGGTTTTCTTCTTTTATTCTGTCTTCTTTAGCACTGCCACCTGTTCCATGGTTGCTAATTATAACGTGTCTGACACTTTTGCGTTCGTCTGTAATATTATCAACCAGTTTCCGATGTTCACGAGTGACTTTACGGCATCGCTTGTCATATTCTTCGATGAAACCAACATATTATCATTTGGCGCCTGTACTCCAGCCTTGGGAGACGGGTTGACCTGTGGGAACGCCTCCTAGTAGAGCATTCGTGCCAGAGGAATTACAAGTCGTTCCAGCGAATCGCCACCAAGATCTATTTTAACAGGTCTTCACAACAATAAAAAGACAATTTGCAATCGCATGCTTCCAGAACACTTCAGTAGTAACATCATCGAGAAACATAAATTTCTGGTATCACTCGGTCACACAGTGACTTTGGTGCATCGGTATACACAAAGTTTTTGTCTCTTTGACCTGGTCATATTTGGCTTATGTATAAATTTGCATCGCTCCCGGGCTATCATGACTTCGATCATGTTCACGATAACCAGTGGGACACATTTCGCCTACCTTTAATGTTCTTGGCAAGAACTTTAGATCCATCGATTGAAATATACGTTCCCACCACAATCAAATACATTTTAGGTATCGTATTTGTGAATTGTAGTTGTCTGAGTTAAACGTCATGTATTTGCCATATTTTTTTCAATAGCACCTATGCTTACCTTTGATGACGTTGCGACTGCATGCATCCTTAACTTGCCATCAAACCCACGCAGGGTATGAACTATTCAATTAATTCGGGATTAGATTTAATTTCTATTTTCAGATTTCATGCTTTGTATGTATAAACTCTACATGCGCCAGTGATGTGTCAGTGCTCACAAACTTTGAAATCCTCGTAAACCGTTCCTCTAAAATCACCATCACAGATCACGCAAAGATTGGCTTTATAATCTCATTATCATAATAACAGGGTATAATTATGTCGACCGCAGGTCAGAGTTGTTCTCGAATCCACCTTTCCACAACTTCAGCCTATTTAAGAAGCAACTTAACTTACTCCAACTTTACAACACTTGTGGAACAGCGTACCAGTCACAAATGAAAACATTGTTTCAAAACCCGCATGGGACTTGTTCATAAACTTATGCTATATTTATTATTTATTTGGTCCTTCTAAATTCACATGAATATATATAGGTATTCGAAGAAAACATATATGATATATGGAACGTTTGCATATCGTGGAACCGCTCTAAACGTCAAAATGCTTTTACCAGGTTAGAGCCTAAGCATATACTGTGGGTTTTCCATACTTCCAGTGCAATAAAATTTATGGTCCTGAAGCTGTTGTTAGGTTTTAAATACATGGATACAACGACTGCTGGGATAACCGTATGCTTGCTTGGTCGGCTAAGCTAAGCAACCGGAATAGATTCGTATTGCAAACGTAATGAACTGACGACTTTGAATCAAGCCACAATATATCACTGTGCGCTCGCTCACCTTGTGAGGATAGTACAAGCGCATAAAAGCTTTTATCCCAAATTATTACCCGGGTTAGGTGTTTTAAACTTTTGAGTGTAGCCTTAGTAACCTGAGCAGAAAATACTATATCACCAAAGTTAAATTCACCCAGTATTTCCGATATTTTAGCGGCTGTACTTGAATTTCCCTCACTGGATGCAACGGTGATTAAAACGCCCATTTAAAACATGCATTACCACCGGTAATTCTTACATTTATCATAGCGCTTGGCGGAACATACTATTGTACTAGGATTTAAACTCGATTCGCAAAAGAGTTCGTAAGGGGCAATATGCATTTCAATTTGTGTACATATGTTAAGAGTCCATTTGATCCTGCATTGGTATAATTTACAAATATTGGTATTCCACGTTGTTACGCTATTCGTCCTTGCTTCATCAGTCAGCATATTCAGATGTAAAGGAAACCGATCTCTAATTGAACAGTCCGTGAAGAATTTATTTTTTTACTTTATCAAAATTAGAAAGTACAATCTCATCAACCTAGCTATTATTTAATTTACTTTTATGCCTGCGTTGAACAGCGTCATATTGTGTATAATCCAATGTTCGATAATATCACATTATTGTCGACGAGAGCCATATTATTCGCGAACAGGTAGGTATACATGGCCGATATGATTCGACTCCATTGAGGCATTTAAGACATAGCTGAGTATCTATTTTAACTCGATACTCGAACAAAAACGCCTTACATTATTATAATGGCATGTTTTGTTGGATAATTGATATTGTATGGCATGCACGTTTTCGATTATTCTGTAATAATTGCATATATGATTTTGTAAGTTAATACGATTACAAATTATATTTTGCTAATAGAAATAATCATCTGAGTTTTGTATCATAATCATCATATCAGCTTTTGATTATAGTTGTAAATAACGTCTGCCGCAAGAGATATAATGATTTTTACAACTACTTTCAGTGATAGTATTTAATTGTAAGGCACTAAACTGTAAACGCCTTGTCATCTTTAAAAATACTTTGCAAGTACGTGTAATTTGATTGACTTACCCTTGAAAAAGCCTTTGTAATCCAGCAACTAAATTCATATGATGTTTCAATGCCATTATCATCATCATCATCATCATCATCATCATAAATTCGCAACTTTAGCGGCTTTGTGTGTTCTTTCAAAATATCAAACAATGAATTGTCATGTTTTTTCTCGAAATATTTATCAAACTCACCACGTCGCTGTTCTAAGATATTTCCCAACAAAATTAATTTGTCACGATGTGTGCGAAAACGCATATAACCGCTCTTTTGCCTGTGATAAAACTGCACGATTTTAAAACGAAACAGCTGTTTAATCTTTTCTGTAACCCGCTTTACAGTCCAATCATCCAGTATAAATTAATTCAAAATGCTCTTTAAATATGTTGCCATTGTATACCTCTGTAATTCTTCAATACCAAAATATTCTCTGCTGTAGATAGTATAAAATATTATCTGCCAGAGTTGAAAGTTTAAGTATCATTCCACAGCTCTGCTTTCACATGATCCGAACCGTCCGGTTCACCCTGACAGGTCTGTTATAGATGTATTAGTAGTAGTCGCCTTGACAGTTAGTTAAATTTTCAGATTACATCAATAACCTTCAGACACGTCATTGCTGAGTTTAACTTGATGTTCAAGAATTTAACTTGCATTGGTGTGAGCGGCTGTGTTATTTATATGCCCTAACGATCGAAGGGCTTGTAGCAGGATGTAGTTAACATGACCAATGATAGGGTCTTCCGGATCCCTGCTTACTACTCTAGACCGATGCTTCTTCGGTAGCGTCTTGAAATCATTAGTTCGGATGAGTGTTGCACACCATACCGTAGAGTTTCGGTCACAATGTATGGTTGCTCGAATAGCAGCTTTATAGCTGTTCATTTTCGCCTTTATATGCAGCAGGAAAACAATATTGTTTGGTGGCACTATAGTATTTTAGTTAAGACTGGTTTGTCAGCTCTTGCTTGTTATTGTACGCACACCCGTTTACAGCGGAATCAATTCAAGGATCCGAATTTTCTCTTCCTCTTCCAAACGTAGCATGTCTAGTACTTCTTTTTACTCCATTGTACTTTTTATGTTGTATAATATAATTTGCCCGATGCCTAACGTTACTATATGGATACAAAACAAAATTGATATTTGAATCAGTTATAAAGCTAATCATAACGTTACATAATAATTTTCAATGCTTAAGCGAGTAATTTTATATTGTTCGTTTATACTGTAGAAAATCTCAAGATTAACTGGTGTGTCGGAATTGTTCAATGAAGCCTCAAGGTATGGACTCATAAAGACAATTGTTTAAAAGAACTCTGAGGTTGGTGTACGTGTCGGGTTGGACCAAAGCGTAAGTAATTGTACTAAGCCTGTGTTGACCATTGTGTTTTGAATCGAAAGCATGATCTTGATTTCCCCTGGCCACTCTGGATATGATTGAAAACTCTTTGTTCTGTGATAGACTCCCACTACATATTTCGGACTCCAGATTGTAGCTGAGGAAGTCTCACAGCTTTACATTTTGATAAAATTCAGGATAATCTTTTTGACTATCAAAGCATTATGAGGTAAGTGCTGCCTATGAAGGGCTTCACAAACAGCCAACATCATCCTCTCTAAACCTGTTAGGCGAGTCCATATCATTATATGGTTTTCGTGATTTCAGGATGCATGCACGGACAGTTATAACTGATCTACCGTTTACGATGGTCATTTTTGCTGGTGGGTGTGAGTCAAAAAGGTATTGTTTTCGATCTTCAAAGGGTGCCTGTAAATGTGAATCACCAACTGTAGCTTTATACACAAAGAACATTTTCTAATTATATAAACCTATTGAAAATTGCAAGAATTAAATAAAAGCAAATATCATATTTGCATATATCATGGCCTGTTTAACTTAAGGCCGACTACGACTTGACCTGCAGTTAGTATGGGAATTCTTGAGACATGGTTCATATTATTATTGTCATCAACCACGGAAAAAAATAATGTTGAGGTTTATAGTTATTTGAAGTTGCCTACATCTTTCTTTATTTATTTGTTTTAACTTTCAGATACAGCTAATATTACAGAGTTTGTTGCCAAAGATAACATTTATGAGATAATGGAGAATAACACTTTAGAACTCTACTGCCGTGTAGACAGTAATCCATACCCAGAAATCTCAATTTTCTTTGATGATGTTTTGAAGTCAGTCTCCCAAGACAAGAATGAGTTGATCTACATTGCTACAGCAGGATGCTTTAGTAGCGGAAAGTATATTTGCAGTGCCACAAATTCTGTCATGAACGGTGCCAGTGAGTCTGCACAAGTTAATTTAAACGTTCTTTGTAAGTGATGGAGAATTATGTATTTTTGTCTACTTTATCTTTCGTTTAAGTTTATCGGAGATGAGTAACATCAAGACCATTGCTTTAAACTTAAACGCACACGTTAAGTCGCACTGTAAAAGAAGGAACATGCAGACCTAAGAGGACCTAATAAACAAGAAGAACTAAGGATCACGTAAAATACTGAGAGAGGTAGTGATAGGCAACAAAGAGGGTGAAGCACTTCAAAGATAAAGCATTTTATATATGAGGTCTTGTTGCACAATAATTACATTTTGGTTTACAGTCTATCTTCACGTCACAAAATGAACAATATGAATATTTTCATCAATATTGATACGTTGCCTGGTATTACAGTTGTAAAATAAAAATCTGTAATTAACTTTTAGGGCATAATTACTTCAAAATAGGTTCATTTTTCTACTGGTCGTAGGCCAGAACAGATTATGGTATGACCTATTTGTTCATCGTCCACCTGGCACTAAGTTTGTTATGCGTACATCCCTTAAGGTACGTAAATGATCGTCATGAAAGGTTGCACTCAAATTCATGCCATGTTCAAATTGGTCCTAATGCAATTTGTCAAGTATTGATATCTAGATTGGCCGTATATGAAAACCCGTTCAACGTAACTTCTGTTACATAGCTACTTATATAAACATAACATAATTTCACAAAAATATGTATTATGACGCTTAATGCTTGAAATAAAAATGGTGCCGATTTGAGATATAGTTTGGACGCCATGGGAGAAATCTTGAAGATTTTATTATTATTATTTTTCCTGAATGGAAAATGAATGATATGGGGTTTTCATTTAAAGACTTTTGATGTCTTGATGGGCCTACATGAAAATGGTGAATGTCTGACCTGTACTATAGCCGTCATATCGATCCTCTTGGCAATCTCTGCTATTTCTAAACTAACGTGTTTTTTCAAGCTTTGTTATAGTGTGTTGTTATTGCCATTCCTTCGGTCCAATATATATGAACTTTTCACAGTGAGACTTCCTGTCATAAATGAAAGGGTGCAGTTCTTGCATTGCAAATGGTTGCTATGCTGGTTTGTTATAGCTTTTCTTCCTGAATAGATATTTGCGTTCATATAGTATTTTCTCCGAAAGATATCCAAGGCTGTTAAGTTACTCCTGTATGAAAGTCATACAGACGTTAAATGCAATGTAATTGTTAGTTAGGTATCACTTGGATTCGTTCGTAAACAAATGAATTCGATTTTATTATGTCCGTGGAATATTATTTGGTTTACTGTTTCCCAATAGAAAAGAAGACAGTGCTGGGGGTCACAATCAAGCTTTATTATCGTATGCTTCTCAGTTAGGAACATGAATATGACCATATATTGCTTAGCTTTTTTAATGTGCATATGCAGTTTTATGAATCCGTAAACGTAAGTTAGTTCACAACTCTTCATACTAAATTATCATTAATAATTGTATATCAATTACATCAGATACGTAAAGAAGTTGTATTTTGTTTTGCACCAATTAACCTGATGAATATATTGATGCCTTCCACTTAGAAATGTTATTTCTCTTTTTCGCTTTAGATGAAATAAAATCATTCAGGAAATGTTATTCTTTTATTGACGCTTACACCGCAATTTTCTATAATCATTAGATGAGGAAAAGATCCCGTCAGAAACACCTTTAGAGCCGGGTTACTCATTCAGTTCTAATCACTTTTAAGTACAAGTATATGTATTGTGTTTTTCAGACATGTATTTGATAACCTTAAATAAGTAGCATATACTAATCTTGATAGAATGTCAAACGATAATTACACCCAATGTAGTTATTATTTGTCATTTCTCTTGTAGGTCGTCCAAGGTCTGATTATCGAAAGAGTATTGCAAATGAGTACTACGTATCACTGAGTGACACCGTGACATTATTTGTCAGTGTTATTGCCTACCCGGAGCCAACAGACATTATGTGGTATCACATGGCAGTCGAGACAGGCATTTGGCAGCAGGTTCTAGATAAGACCTTTCCATCTACTGGACTTCATTCTAATATCTCTGTCCATCTTGGCAGTCAGAGAGATTTTGGAGACTACCTTGTGAATATGAGTAATAGTTTAGGAACCTATGAACATATCTTCCATGTGTTTCCAGAAGGTGTGTCTATTTGTACTTATCGAAAGCCTTCAGACACGGGTTTTAATTATCATTCTATCACTGCCTTAGTCAATGGGCAGTAAAGGGGCTATAATGATGTATTAACAGACATAATCAGAATTATTTACTTTGCATCATATGTACTGACACAAACATAATATCATCCATACATACTTTACGTGTCAACTTAGTTTCACAAAAGTGGCAGTAAAAGCAAGTGTTCCTTTTTCAAAACTGCACGAGTACTTTTCAATGAATATATATTACTGATCGTTAATTGTTACTTTAATTTGTCATTTGAAGAATTCAGTGGCATGGGTTATGTGCTGTTTTGTCACTTAAACAAATCAAAGACATGGATAGGTACCACACACGTACATACGTATAAGCATTATTACCACAATTGTTAGACACTTATATAACTACCTCAAAGACCAGTGTAACTGATTGATTCTCTTGTCATATTGTGATAGCAGGTACTGTTAAATATGTTCACTGTACATAGTACATAACACGAACTTGTCCTATATATTTTTATATCGCACTGTTCATATTTAGAATATAGCTTCAAACTAATTTTGTAAATGGCCTGCATTTTGTGGTAATGAAAATCCAAACTGAAAAAATGGTCACTGGCCGACAAACATAAAATCGTTTCCACATAATAACTTTGGTTATACACCACAAAAATATGTGGTTAGCCTACACCTGGTGTAGGGATAAAGCATATTGATATTGATGTTAAAACGAAACAAGCAAGTTAAGATGCTCGCTGAAAATAAAAACGTGCGTCTTCACAAAAGCCACAGAAAGTGGAAAGTAACATTAGTACCAGACCTGTACGTTTACCAAAATTTATGGCGGGCTTTCACTTAGTTGGATTTGTGGATCGAATATTACTTTTACCCAATGATATTACTTATGTCTAAAAACCTATTAAACAAAATTTGGTAGGTGACTTGCACTTCAGGCTAACAAAGAAATCAAATAATATTATTGATTAAGAATAAAGTGTATATTTAGTGGTCAAAAGGTGAAAGGTTTAAGGTCATATTCAATTTACTAAGAAACCTAATGCTTACTGATCATTAAGTTTACTTTAACGTTATGTACGTTGATCCTTGTCAACCGTGCAAACAGCGCAGATCTGATATCATACTTTGGTGGCTAGAAATATGAAGGCGACAATAATTAAATCCATTGATATATATTATGCTGTCCGTTTCAAATATAATTTCTGAAGTTATTATTTTAAAACATGATCTCATAATTTGTTCTTTTTTATGTTTCCTGACGTTCAATATTCAGGAACTGACCATTAAGGTAATTTCTGTATTTGTTAGTTTTAGTTATATACCTAAATGATGTGGATGCATCCAGCGAATGTTGAGTTAACTCTCCATTTAGTCTAAAAAGATGACTTCAAAGATATACATTTTAATTTTAACATGAAACTATATTACAGTGGCCGCACAAGGTCCTCCAGCTTTTCAAGCTGGTCCAATAGCAGGAGGTGTTCTTGGATCAGGAGCAATGGTTGCAGTCATCTGTATCAGCGTGTTCATACTTTTCAAACGTCGACGAAACATGAGAGAGAAAGAGAGGGGTAAGAAATGGGTACCTTTTAATTCTATTTGATAATAAGCTCAGATGTTCACTGATTAATGTAAAGTCAGTATGTCAAACGGACTCGAAAGCCCATCCTACAATACTTATATTATGTTATGGATTTGTCCATCTTTCAGGCTTCAGTGTCCGCACAATAATTTAAAGTACTTTATACTCCTTAATATGAAAAGGCACGCAACACATTATAGTTCAGAATCGCTCTTTAATCGTATTTGAATTGGTAGATATTGAGGGATGTGTCACTATTGGGTGCAGGATAATGAGGAAATGAATACTGTAGACCATCATTTTAATTCTACATTTTCATATGGATTTGACCCCTGTTCATGTAGATTCACATATCGGCGTCCACCTGGATATACTAAACATATGTGGGTAAAACAACAAGACGTTCTTTTGCAACTGTTGTTTTGTATTCTGTAAATAAACCCCTCTCATTGGTGATAGCTCGTGGCCTCCCTTAGAATCCACCAATTTAAACACTTATTGGCGTCTAATTTATGAACCGTGAAGATCTCTCTTTATCTGACTTGGCAAACGTAAGGCTAAACATTACACAAAACAAGTGTATACTTACCAAATGATATACGAATATATGACTGTGACTGATTTGTTAAGCCTAGAGTTGCTATTAGCTTTCAAACTAATCTAGCCCAATGGCAATAAATTAACAGCTTCCCAATTACGCTCTCGTTTGTCATGTTGTATCAAAACGGATGCTAAAATGATGGTTTGTCTTGGATAGTGTCTTTAGTATGAGCATGAGAGTTGACCACTTCGTGTGGAATCAAAGTGATAGCATTTTGAGACGTATATCGCCGCAGGACTGATACATGTGGTGCAATAACTCTTGCTGTAGTAATCTCGTTTAAACAAACTTCTGTCGATCTCCACTGGCTGGACGGAAAATGAATTTGAAACAACTATCGGTTAAATATTAATGCATAGAGGCATACGAATGTGTGCCCGACCATTTACTTGCTGAATATTCCGCAGACGGTCGGGAATTTCACTGAACTCTCAGTTATATGTGTCCTGAAAGTAGTCACCACATCGTGTGCATACACTGTAACAATCATTGTGATGTCACCCAACACCGTCTGTAACAGCTCCATAACTTCAATCTGGTCGAGTCGGTGATCCTTAGTTGTCTATTGACATTTATGCCTAGAGCAATTTCTTATACCCCGCACGATTGTATTATTGCAATCCTTTAAACTATATATTGCTTCATTACTAGTCAAATACAGTGGGCATTTGCATCACAGTGAGAGTTATGAAGTAATGCTATTTGAGAGTCCTGTGACCAACCTGGAATGTAGGTGATGTCGGATGCTGATCGTTTTGTTCCAATTTTACTCGTTATGATTATTATAAGACTATATGTGAAATTTCAACTGTAATTACCTGGTATGATATAGAGAAATTACACTGAAATTCAATTAAATGTCAACACGCATCATGCATGGGAGTATAATCCTTGATTCTTGTTCACTGAACTGGTAACGGAAATTCATAAAGTTAGAATTGGAACCACATTCATCAATCAAACGAGCGGGTATGCTGAATGTCATTTTATAACAAACTGAAAAATATTGCTTGGTATTAGCTTGGTATTAGCTTAGTATTAGCACCATTAATGAAGTTCCTTGGCGTTATTAAAGAGACTGTTGCAAGCCACTAGTCACTTCTCATTTTCTATGATCTCAAAGACCCTATATAAATTATGGGTACAGCAGACTTAAGCTGTAATACATTTGGAATCATGAAACGTTATGCGAAGATGTATCCTGATGACTACCACAGTGTTCCTTAAACGTATGTCACCGTGACCCTGTTGCACGTTGCACTGAATTTGGATAGATTTGATCTTTTCACTGTTCATGCCTGAATAATTACACTAATTACACCCTTAAACTCATCTCTTAAAACCAACTGTATACATCAAATGCGGCTGTGAGCCACAATTCATATTCTTACTGGCTTAGGTTATTTGTATGCATTAAGCGTTTCTCATGTTATGTTCTAGATTCATTAAGCTTGGTGAAGGGATGAATCTTGATGAGCATTACACCTTCATTTCAGTATTAGTGCATGATGGCCTATATATGCTTTATTGATTTGGGTTAACGTTTGTGTTTGATGTTAGTTTTTGTAATTGCACATGACTGAATTTTCAGAATTAATTACGAAATGAATTTATGTTACCTCCTTATCAGCAAACGTAGCTCATCGTGACCATTGTTACATCTTGCATTGGCTTTGTTTAGCTTCATAACACTCTATAGGCATTATATACCTCCAGAAGCAGGAAATGTATTGAATTGTTGCCTCTTGATAACGTATGTATCCATTATGCAAAACGATGTATATCTGTCATATGCTTTCGAGAGTTTACTGAAATGTAATGCCTAATTAAAGATCGGTTATTGTTTGCTGTTTATATTCAAATCGTTATGAATATTAATTATATAATAGTTGATGCTTTACCATCAGATGTTACGTATTTGTATATAGATTCATCCATGCTATACTATGTACATTGTGGCGTACTATGTGGGCCTTTTCTGGCCAATGCAGTGTAAAGTAGGATTAAATATTGTTAATTGATGGTCACTGTCTATATAATTGATCATAAATTGCATTTTGTGACATGTTACATCCCACCCCATCCGCAGGCGGAGCCCTGAGTGGCCGAAGGGTCTAAAGCGCTCACAGTTCCGATATCACTGCCATCTCACCTGTCTGCGTGGGTTCGAGTCTCAGGCTCGTCTAACGTGGGTACGTGAGAAAGGTTGTCAGTAGCTTCTAGTTGGTCGGTGTTTTTTTTCCGGGAATTTTCAGCTTTCTTCAACCACCGTTAATATTGCCCGTAATGTACAGCCAATTTTGTGCTCAAGATGACGTTAAACCGTACAACAACAACACCAACAACCATCCTCGGGCAGGTTATTTGGATTGTACGCATGAATGAGTATAGGAATTAGACGTGTAGACAACATGTTGCATCATTTGCAAGTGAAGCTCTATTGATAGTGGATAATCCAAGTAGTTATTGATCGTTGAACTAAGCTCGTGATAATGTCTGTCTCTTTAGGTTATGCAAAGAGTTTGAGGAAAATCTGCTTTCTATGGCTAAACAATGATGGTGACTTCTGTATCAGATTTTAGGAGCAATTTTTGAAATATTATTAAGAAGCAATGACCCTACGTCGTCCATCAGACATTGTTCGTTCGTCATCATTTGCTTATTACCTCGCTAACAGACTGTATTGGCATCGTTATTTTGTATCAAACTGTTCTTATTGGTTTACATCGTAGGTACTTTGAACACGTTTGACACTGGATAAGATACAAGCATTTTAATAAGATTGGCTGAGTTTGTTTGCAACCGGAAATCAGTGATGCTGTTTCAGCTTTGTTCATGCATGTGATAATACTTATAACAACGTGAAATCGAACAATTTCAATAATGTATACGGTACATAAATATTAATCAAGTAACAGTGCATCTGATTGGGTAAGCTTGTGAACACTCAACATGATATTCATAGTTCTAGTCAGATTTTAATAAGACTTGTTATATAAACTTATATTATCATCGTCTCAAAGATATCCATTTTTGCCGAACAACCATATATATTTATGAGGTGATCTTATATTAGATTTGCCGAGCTTAAGGACATTCTAATGACCATTTTACCACATTTCATATCGTATGTAGATGAGATCAGCAGACGCGGGTTTGGGGTAGGGTGAGCCTGTACGAAATGAGGACAGTGATGAAAATAAGGATGCAATAATCTGAATCTAGAATTTCACAACTGCATTACTAAGTAGTTTTCTGAGTTTAAGAAAAATATCGATAACATGAACGGCATAGAGCCTCCCTGCTACTGAATATAGATTTTAAAGGATAAGATGTGTCCAATATCGGAGAACATAATTCAAACGTCTTCTTTTTTTCCTAAAAGGTATGGTTTCTCAAGACAGGTGGTCTCGAATGATAAGTCATCATAATATAAAATCGTTAATGTATGCATTGAAAATCTAGTCTGTCGTAATAGTAGTATATTAAGACTGGGTTATTAGTAAAGTCAATACCAAAAAATGAGAAATCAAGGACTTTCAGATGATGGACTCAGAAAAATATAAACAAACAACACAGATTAAAGCATCGTTGTCTCTTCTTAAACTATCCACGGCCATTACTCCTCCTTAGTACATACATGATAAAGCACTGTAAAGAGACAATTTAAGTTAGGTGGCATCTAGATTACCATTATGTAGGTGAGACAAGGTCTAATGAAATATGCTGGTGAAGGTGGGCCATGGTATGTGATAATACACGGTCTAATGATTGATGATGATGAAGGTGGGCCAAGTCATGTAAATGAGACAAGGTCTAATGACAAATGATGATAAATTTGGGACATTGTGATTTTGCCACTGTGCGTAAATAAAGGTACCTGCCTGCACAAAAGTAAAAATTCTGCTGAGCCAGATTAACCATTTTGCAGTTTTTTACATAAACAATTAATACGGAATGGTTAATTTTTATATAATGTGCCTACCATATATATGAGTGGTTTGCTTATCTTGATAGTTGTTTGTCTATTTAACATGAATATGCCTATGATAATAAACATTTGAAAAAAACTAACACAATTTGACAATCCAAATATATTTAATTCCAGGCACAACGTTAGAGATTAAGGGAAGGTAAGTGGACATTTTAAAACATCCTGCAAAAAAAAAATGTCAAACATTATACATAGTGAAATTGCCAGAGGCTGTCAGAATGCAGTCACAAGATGACAGACCTAACAACCAAAGTTTCTACATCATACTTATTGTAGTTTCGGTACCATGGATAGACCATGTGCAAGAATAGAAAGTGACCATGGATGTTTATGCACTATTAAGAAAGCGCCGATGGCAATAATTCTTCCTACCATACTACTTGCATGTATATCATTAATGTGTAAGGTATATGTGTTCCATGACCAATATCGATAACGGCTGCGAATGTGTAAACTAATAAACATTGAAATAGAATAACCTGACAATATAATACAATCAAATAAACAGTTTGTGATTGTATCAGCACACTTACAGATATATTGCAATGGGCAATATCCATCTATCATGTATCTATCCATACGTCCGTACATGTTCTTTGGTGTAATAATTATGTCCCAGTAAACTGAATTCCATCCATGTCAATTGACGGTGAATTATCGTATTTTAACCCTTTACAAGATACGTAGGTGGCAATGAAATTGTCGATTCTTGATGAATACACCTCCCTCATAAGGTAGAAGGGTGTCAACGTTCCTTTTCATAGCTAATATGCACTCTTCATCTTGTAATCACGAATGCTTGTAATCGACGTGCTATAAACAATGATCCCTCGCAAATAAAGGATAATAGGTTCCTCTGAGGCCGCATCTTTGAGACCAGTGTCCTCGGATCTCATAGCCATCTTGTTAGTTTTAGCTATAATCAGTTTTGCCACCACTTAGCTGCGATATTTACGGACTGTTTTGCATTGAAAATTACATAACGCGTCTATGAGAAAATTCAAGTGATTTGCGATACGCATCGAACTCGACTAGGCATTATTTAGGCCCCGTTAATGTGGACATATCTTCTTTCTTCCACGTAGTTGACACATTGTCGCCGCCAGCCTTGGCATCAGCGGCAAGTTTGGTTCATCTCTCTAGGGCAGATCCTCTCTAGAACCACCGATTGGGTATTAGCAGTCGTTAGCCATGCTTTTCTTTTCAGCAACGCACTGGTGCGGTAAGTCATAAATATTAACGGAAGGACTTTAAACATTGTCATTGAACATAATACTGCTAGGCGTGTATAATTTCTTCAGAGGCTGTTAACCATCAACAGATGCCAACCGTTCACCGCTATATTGGTACTGGTAATGAGGTCTGTTACACCCAGCCTGATGCGTATATTGCTGTCGCGTTTAGAAATCGCATTTTTAGTTGAGCTTAACTTCAAGCTCCTACATGATCACACATCCGGCTTTAGAAACCACCTCATCTTCAAGCTAATTGTTAACGACTACGACAGGATGACCCATAGAAGTAATGGGAGGTAGAGCTTCATCGTCAGCGATATTTCTATGAAGAACGAAATAATAACACACATATAATTCGCGCTCATGACAGAATCGGATTGAAAATAGAATATTAAGAGCAAGTTTTCCTACAAGAGGCTTGAATCGATATGTAATAATAATATTGAGGACTTTGTATAGCGCCTAATCTTTAGAAGCTCTAAGCGCTTTACAACATTAGACAACACCTATAAGATAAAAAACATATAATGATATGATTAAAAAAACAAACACCATGAAATTAGAAAACATTATAAAAAAATATTCTGAGAATATTTAAGGTAGGAAACATTATTAGGTCTTTACGTTTGTTCGTGTAAGGACCGCTTTGTTGCTATCGCCATCATCTGCTGTATTTTACGCCTCAACACTGCATACCAGACTTCTGCTGTATACAAAAGACAAGGCAGTAGTTATGGGCATTCCTGAGGGTTATTGATACGACATAATGGCCTTGAACTAATTAGCAGAAAGAAACAAATCCAACAAGATTTTTAAAATCAGCGTATTATTTAATTCTTTACGTTATTAAATTAAAGTGTTATAGAAACATACTGTATTGTAAATTAAGGCACGCATAATCGTAACATTTCTATCACACTTCCAAACGTATACATTGCTCCAAATGGGTTCCTGTTCTTAAATGTGTTGACGTACCAACATTATTGAATGTGCTGACGTGCCCAAAACGTCTTGCTATATCACCACAATTCAAACAAGAATGACTTTGAATGAATTCCCAAAAATCATAAAGTAGTATATTACTCCAAGCAGTCAGTGAACAATTTGTATGTCCAATAAATAATTTAAATAAACTATTCCTCTCAAATTAAATAAGGCAAAATAGTAAATATGTCTTCATACTAATAGTAAAGTAAGGGGTATGAATAAATAATTGCTCATTTCTTCATCAGTATATACTTCCCGATGGATATTTGTCGTAATACATCCGCACCATACATGTAACGCAATACATCCTCATTTGATCTAAATCGCAATAAATTCCCAAAGTATAAACTGGTTGATTTTCCAAGTAAACAACCTATTTATAAGTTACGGAGATCGTTATCTTCAAATATAATCTGCAGTCATTGACATTAATTAGATATATAACATGTTGTTTACAAATGATCATTACAATCTACAATCATGAACAAACGTTAAACATACAATATAGTTATACAAAACATAATGATCTGGATAGCATGCTTTGTGACACGATCAAACGTTTGCGTTCCCCACTACACCTTTTTCACTATACATTGTCGTCTTTGTTTTTTGAGGTCCTGCATATGGAAATAGCCGTTCATAAGCTCGCCTACACCAGCCCAAGCCACCATTACCGTATAGGCAATAACACAAAGATATAATGATGTTGCCTGTCATTGTTTCGAGCAGGCTTAGTAAATAAATCTCTTTTCTGCGACGACGATGACTCATTTAGGGAGACTGTAAGAGAATTCGAAGAGCATAGGACTTGCGTGTCTCAGAAAGGAAACTTTTCGTGCACATCTTCTGTGGAAAGACATACCAGCGTCCTAACAGCATGTGTACGCCCCTGTTTTTGCAGTAGTGAACAGTGGTTGCTTCATATTTTCTATATCACCATTCATGCTATAACACGTGGAGCCTTTATCGATATTATCTAGATATTACTAAGATTAAATTGCTAAAACAAACATTTTCGGAACTTTATAAGAACCATAACAGTTGATGTAATCGGATGTTGGTGCGATGAAAATAAAATGACAGCCTATGAGCCGACAGAGTCAACAGCAAGAGCAAGCAACGAACAAGCCAACTAGAGCTAAGAAGTTTGGTTGCCTGAGTTGGTTGCTTCGGGAGAATAAAAAGCCCGACCTCCTAAATGTGGGTGCCATATTACAACGAGTGGTGACTTCTACGCTGGGATTGTCCCTTACTGTACTCTTAGCAACATTTGGGATCAACTCTCTGCCAATATATAACGGAAAACGACTTGCGATTGATTTCGAAAAGGGATCAAATCATCTGAATAATTTCATAGAACATCAGCAGCCACTAATTTATCTTAGCTGCAATGCAGGACAAGCACCAGATTTAGCTAACATGATATCATATCGACATATTAATGTTGGAAACAAACAACGACTTGAAATAACAGGCACAAATATAGATGGATATGGAATGAGAACCGACAAAGCGGATGTGTGAGCAGAACCGAAAATGGATGCTTCAGTAAAACAAGCCTAGGAAGTGAAACAGGTCTCCAATGTTTAACAGGCAGTAAAGTTTCTGTTAGTAAGGGACGTGACGAGGTGAACACACAATGCATGCCTAAATAAAACAGAGAACATTGCCGCCATGCACAACACATACGTAACCTGCAGGTGCAACACCGGCTCAAGAAAAATAGCAGGCGATTCCATATTATATAATCTGTGGCACCCTAGCTATTGTGACATGCGTTGCTTACACTGAGCGAAACGTAAGAAAGACAACAAACCCCGACATTAGAATATCCATAGAAAAGAAAAGCATAGACGGTGTCCGCACCAAATAGTTACACATAAACTCCTTGATACGAAACATAAGTTTATTGCTAGGCTTTGAAACAATATAACATAAACTTGTTAATCGTGAAATGCAGGAACAAGATATCTCTATAGTTTTCCATGACCTTGAAAGTGGATATTCGATAATTGCCTGACACTTGTCACAAATAAAAATGGCTGACCTTGCCTGTTTAGAATTCAAGTGCACAGCAAAGATCGTAACCATAATGCCACGGAGCCACTGGAAGCAACCGATGCTAAGTAAACAAGATATAGATCGTGTTAATATTATTAATCTGGTTAATGGCTACAGTTGCAATAATGGCCTACCGGGAAAGCTAACATCGTCTCATTCACGGGCTCAAACTACCTTTACAGCGCTAAACCCCAAAACACCTGCAACAAACACGAACACGATAGCAGAGCTATGAAATAACTTTGGGATTTACAGGATAGTTCTCCAGCAAGCAAGTAACTGATCCCTATTACCTCAATAAAAGCATACGAGGAAAAACAGAGTGAATGAAAGACTTACGATAGTGCTGATTCCGCAATATGAGGGTGCTACCTGTTGACCAATTAAAATGGAGACACCATACCAATGATGGTGTAGGAGTCTAGACTTCCCAAAGCTTACATTTCCTTACAAACAGCTGTAAATATACAAAATCATTTAGGGTGGAGGTGTGTGGGTAAGGGTCTCTGTCTTTGGCTAATTTGCCTACCAACAGTGTTAGCCCATCTCAGTCTTTATATTTTTATTCATTTAGAGTATATATCTTCTTCTGTATATTGTTTTGTCTTGTAGTGTAACGTTGATGGATCATTGCCGATCTAATAACAAGCTCCGCTGCTAAGCCAATCTGAATGGGTTCAAGAAGTGTCACACCTTCTAGAGCTAATGTTCATCAACTTTGTGCAGATTCAATTAGTTTTACCATGTCGTGCTTGCTGAAAATATTCGTATTGCAAAGCGTTTATACTACTGATTTTGTGCCACGTGTATGGCCTGCTGTTTGAAAATTCCTAACGGTCTTGGTAGCACCTTGTGAGGTAAACGTGATTACGTGATTTTCAAGTGCCCACCGTGTATATATGAAGGTTTCTTTTGGTAAAACATGCCCGGTTAATACATAATGTACCAGGACTTGCTTCTGAGGCTAAACCCAAGAACCTTTGAAAGCGAGGGAAACTGAACTCATTGCAGTTTGATTTTATTTCCTTTCTTTAGTTTTGCCTCGACAAAGTGGTGGTTAACTTAGATTTGGTCGCAGGAAGTTTAAGATGAGCTGATGCTAGCTGTTTGTCAATAACTTCCGGACTGCGTCCCTCTAGGCTGCTTGGTCTAAAGTTTAGAATTAAAGAAGCACCCCCTTTCACATATGTCCTTAGTTGAAAAGGGTATCTTCTCGATGCTAATCATAAATTTCAAAGTCGCTGTGCTCTTCATTATTCAGGGCTTGGCAACAGAACGGAGAAATTGATATGAGAAAACCTTCATAAACTTTCTCGAGTAAAATTAGGATTACCCTTTTAACTCCGATATTCAAGAGCCTATTTTCACTGGTCAAGAAACGTACCGAGCAAGGATCATTCCGGAACAATATTTTCTCGGCCATTTAACAGCGGTTTAGAGTACCTCTGCTCCACACACATATACATCATGTGAGATGTTAGAGGATTGGTCTCTGTGAACCTTCTTGTATATACTTTTGGTCAGTCTTTGCGTATGAGAATAACACATACTTAGGCTCAAGAGAGTCACAAATCTTCAGCCAGGTTTCATATTCAGTCTTTGATGCAAGATCTGCAACAATCATTATATAGCTTTAAAATTTCACATTTCTTTGTGGACAAGCCATTGCTTTGTGTCTGTGTATGCTTCTAGTCACTTTTTCTTTGTTTCTTTCCAAACACTTTCCTTATTTCCATCCCTATCCAAAAGGGTAATTTATATCGCTTTTGGTATTTTCTTTCGTACACGTGGCAATAGCAATATCAGTTTATAAGACAATTGGACGGCGTTGCTGCTTTCGTTCCTCGAGAGATAGAACAAATATGTGTCTTAGATTTGTTGCATTTTGAGGTGAAATATTAACATATCACTTGAGGCATTATGTTGGTTTAACAAAGGTACTGTAACTTGTACTGGCTGACTATCCCTAGATCACAATGCTAAGTCCGCCCATCATCATATTGGTAATACTGTTATTATTAGTATTTTTTCATCTCTTTTATACGATTATTCTGCAAAGAACTGAACTTATGTGCACTCTGTTGTTCATGCTTGTCACAATATGTTCCGTCTTGACTGAATCACGCCACGTGTCATCCATGGCGCCCTGAATGCTGAATGATATACAGAAGACGTGACATGTTTCTTTGATTAAGACCTGATCTGTTCTTATGAGACAAAGAAGACATACTAGGATTGGCAATCTTCCGAATGGAATCTTCGTCGCTTTCCCAACTATAAACAAATTACGGTTTTTTACTAGACGTTCCATCCACTTTTACAGTGTTAATATTGGGCTTAGCGTCGAGTCGTTGACAAACATATACAAGAGACTCTTCAAATCAGATTACTCTGTATATGTGAAGACGATGTGGATCATTAAGTACTGAGCAGTGTGTGAGATGCATATAGTTCATAGAGTAGTCTGCTTCTAAAAGATGTTAAAATATGGACCAATGATCGATGAAATTTACGTGGACAAAGAGTGCAGAGGCCTCATTTTTGTTAGTAATTAAAATCTAAAAGTATCTGGATCTTTCAAGTGCCACCCCAGTATTCCAGAAAAGGAAATACTACTCATCCGTGTTTGTGCGTGTGTATATGTGCGATTTGGCTCAAACTGAAATTTTACCCCTGCTTGTATCAACGTTGATCTTTTAGGTTTTAAGTGTCTCTTTCTTTACCCTCAGCTATTCTTGGTAAAGTGTTTGCAAGAATATGTGTTATCATACTGTTAGCACTAGTTCTGTTTCTGAAGGTCAGTGTTTGTCTCAAATAATACATAATGGTCTGTTAGAACATGTGCAAAAAGTATGTGATTGTAAAGAGGTGAATTAATCTCTAAGAGTGAGCTATTGTTTGTAATTGTGTTTATAATCGTCTGTTTATATACATGTTCATTTTGAATACGTGACATACCACCAACTCATGTATGATTCCATACGTCATATTATCATTCACGTATGTCGCACAGAAGTCCCAAATGTTAAAATTCAATTACGATTTATAGTATCAATCGTAATCCCAAATGTTATAAGCTCACAGTGTTCCAAGTGATAGTGTTTAATTTCCATAGACTTCATTATCCTGCAGAACTCTCATTATGTCATCTTAATCTACTATGCGTTGTGTAGGTGGTTCAGGCAACTTTGGAGGGAAATGTTTGATCATATATGACTATGTGTATATTCGCAATCTATAAAACTAATTAGTACAATGACACTGTTGTACGAGCTTGTTTATTATTCTGCATTGTTTATAGTCGTTATATAATAAAAATGATAATACGAACTCCTCTATATGTGCATGTTTAGGAGCAAGTTATGTTTTTGTTCTATAGACAGCATGCCACTACATATGCTTTCCTTTTGACGTACATTCTGGCAATAGCGTATACTCCCTCACATATGTGTCGCAGTAGAGGACGCCTATTCCACTGTGCTGCACCGTGCTGCACGAGAACATTATTTTATATCTCTTTAAGACTTCGTGAGTGAAGTCTACAAGTAAGATTTGTATCAATCGGCAGAGATAGCAACAATAATCCCAAATCAAAATCATATGACTTCTACTTTCTTCATCCAATAACCACAAAATAGTTTCGAATACACGCAACGTGAACCTAATACTGGTTGCAAACAACTATCCGCTAGTTCTATGTCAGTTCCCAGTTCCTTTCATTCCAGTACTAACGAAATAGTCCACGATCGAAAATACGAGGAACTACATGTCAACATGACAGGAATAGAACCATACCTAGAACTCACAGGTAAGTCACATGCATGATATATGCTTTGTTTACTTTGCGAAATGTTCCATTTATATAGCATATGCACGCACAGTGTATTGTCCATCTAAATCAATGAAAAAAGACATATACAAAATTTATAAAGGATAATGTACCATGTCAAGTAACACAAGGCGAGTCTGCCAGTAAAGCAGCTGTAACAGAGTAAAATTTAGGACCTAATACATCTGACATAATTTGAATTCATTTTTACGTTTGAAAGATCAAAAGCTTTTCAAATATGTTGAAAATAATAGTGTGTTTCAGACTGTTGTCCTGCAGAATTGGTAATTAAAACAAGCAAACTAACATTAACAACACCACACAAATAATTTATGAAGAATAAAGTATTGCTTAAAAGAAGGACAATGAATATTTAATTGCGACTGTAGTATGTCATGTTGGTGCCGAAATATTTATCTGTAGAAAATTACCGTAGCTTAAAACTAAATGCTTAAGTGATCAAATTATCATTATGTTCCACACTGGTATAGACAAAATGCTTTCTTGACGAAAGTATTTGTGAGTCAGTTACATAACACTTTGCATGCAGACAGAGTTGAAAAGCAAGGATATGGAAAATATAGCAAGCTGTATAAATGCGTTCCTAAAGTGACAGAGGCAAAGTGCGCTTGACAGAAAAAAAAACAAACATATTTTCGTTATACTATAAACAATCCGTTTAATTTTTTTCTTTAATTATTGAAAATCTCTCGATGTAAAAAACCATGAAGAAAATAATTTTGTAACTTAAACAATCTTAAAGTTCTGCTTACAAAACGCCCGAAACCTGTAACAGACCCATAAACTTTAATTTTGAACGTGTGTCATAGGAACAAAAATCAAATAATCGACATTAAATTGTGTGAAGTCCACGTTAAAACAATTACATAGAGCATAACATAGATTTGACATATCTTCTAATTTGACATGTGTTAAGGGAAATTGTAAACCAATTTATGAACACAGATATTTACGGAAAAAAGCAATAAGCTCTATAGACCTCGATCAAAGCATTCAAACTAGTAGTGAAGAGCAAGGAGACTGGTGGTAGAGACATTTGCATGTAAAATTAACATATATTTATGATAGTGAATATAAAGATGGAGATGTCAAACAAGCTAAATTGATTGAGTTTCTAAAGGATCGTAAAAGACTAATAGAAAAGAGTATGTTAATGTCAAACCAAAGCATTCTAAATTATACAATCAGCAGTTTTGCGCACTCTAGTTCAGGACATTATGTTCCTCACACAGCCAGCCGAATCAGTAGAAGTAATAAGGTAATACATAGCTAAATTAAGGTAAACGTATGACACCTACGAATGAAAAAAATAAATAATAAGTCAGGTGAAAATAAGAAGCAACGGAAATAATTTATCCAGCACTTATGAGCAACCTCTTTCTTATTCGACAAAAAATTCCAAGTAATCTTGCTACTGATCAACAAGGTATAATATCTCAGAAGTGTTAAACAATTATTCAATGTCGCTCATTAGATGCTAAAATATTTAAGTTGATCTTTATGGAGCTGCTTTTTAAATGTTGTCTTTATTTATCAGTCAGTTTATTACACATTGCAATAGATACTTTCATACATATCATTTTTGAACTAATGACGACTACTGCAATTACATTGCTTATCCAAATACATGCACGTATGTTGTTCTTATTTAATGTATTCATAATCATTTAATATAGTCTTTGGATCTATCATCATTAGTTTAAACATTTTCTAGAGGCTTGATACCTTTTTCCATCATTTATTGCCTATACAGGAACACAATCAGCTGAAAATATTGTTAGATGTAAACAACGACACCTAAACGATATAAATGAAGCCAACTAGACATCCATCTCCAGTATAAGAGGAATACCAACAAATTTTAAATATACATTTTATATCATCCCTGTTAAGAGATCACTGTGACAATTTGACAATTGCAAAAGCTGAGCGTAAAGGAAATGAAACAAGTTGAATAACATATTCGTAAAGATCTTTTAAATTTGTTAAGTCGTTGTCATTGTCAAATCTAATATACACCGCAATATTTTGTTGTGTGATTATTTCTTCCTATAAACGATTTAGACTATATCTAAAATGCATATAAGTGTTACTTCGAACGGGAATGTTCTTCATGTGGAACTAAAGTGCTGGATTGGTTTACAGTTAATTGCATCTCATGCAAAACCACTAACGAAGCCACGTAAAAAGCCTTTTTTGGTGATGACATTCATATTTGTTTTGAAAATATTTTACGCGCTCTCATGCCAGGATTATATCCACTTATATTATGTATACCATTTTGGCGTCTCACAATGGCAATCAATCAGAAATATATGTTGGTGCCGGGTTCTTTTTTCAATATCTGGATGATAATAGAGTTATCAATTAATTGCACCTGATTTTAAATTGACAGAAACAAAGTGGTGCTTTTTTGATGCAGTTATGTACATGCCTTTTTTAATTAAATGCGTCTTAGTAATCAATACAGGGAAAACATATAGAGTGAAATACGATATATTTTGTTGTATTTGTAAAGTTATCTATTTTAAAGTGTAATTTCCTTTGTTTCATTTTCCTAATGCCCCCTTACACAGAACACATATAAGTTATAATGAAATAACAAAAAATACCATAGGCCTGTATAACATGTTTAGTCATGGTGTTTATATTGCGGTAGTATTGGTTTCGATTACGCGCCATTGTTTAATCTTTTCCCACAGATATCCGAAGAAGCAGTGGTGACAATGTCAGGTACGTTTCATTTTAAAACCAGCTACTTTTCGTTTTCTTTGTACATTAAGTTTATCAAATACTTGCCTTTTACATATGTTCATTATTGTATATCAGTGACAAATAGAAAGTGATTGTAGATAGATCGAAATACATTGTGTAGATTCTTATCAGAAACAGTTTAAAGAAAACAATAATATTTGAGCCAAGTAAGTACAATCAAGGGCTACACTTATTCTTATTGCATCATATTGACCTGAGAGTTCATACATTTTATATGGGCCAGTATGCAACATAAAGACATTTTACCATTTGTTTGCGTAGTTACCATGTAAGAAAAGACGTGTATTATGTGCTAGTAGTACGCGTATAACACTCCTAGTCCACTCAAACAATTTTGTGTAACCCAAAGTTAAGTCTAATTTAAGACAGAAAGGTACATTTCCAATGTTAAACATCGTATTTTTTAGAAGAACGTTCCTGAATCACTCAAACTCTTATAGACTAACATTCCTATTGCCAAAAAAACTTGGTATACATTACTGATTTTTCTACCTTTGCACAATGTTAAATCTCGTCATGCAAGACAACATTTCCAGTAAATTAAATTTTTAATGTACCTTTCTTGCTCCAAATTCGTGGACAAAAACATATGTATTGTATGCATTGTACTCAAAACCACTCATAAATTACATGTTGATAACATAGATATCTTAACGTGCATGGTTGTTTGTATTTATTGATTTTACTTTTGAGGTTAACATACGTAACAATTATTTAATTGTTTTTAGACCACACAACCAATGATGAATAGCTACATTATATAACACTTAGTACATACATGAATTATCAGTGATATTGTTTTAGATGACTTTAATATGAACTCAACAGTAGTGTTATCAAGAGATAATAAGTATATAAGTATAGGTAGCATGGACCGTATTTAACCCAACTGAGTTATAACGTAGACTATAAGAACAAAGACATGGAGTTTGTTATTTTAATTTCAAATATCAGAATCCTGTATCACAATACTGTGCAATAGATACTGTTTCACAAAATGAATGCAGTATTGATAACCTTCATATAACAACATAATCCTGATAGCAACATATTTAAATCAGTATTATTTAAGGAAGTAATTTCAGAGTTGATTAACAAAATCCTTTTAGAAATATGAAAACAAACATATATACGTATAACAGAAGTACGATGTAAAAAGGATAACACAGTCAAAAGTGACCAACAGCTGACAGTTACAAACCATTGGAATTGGTGAGTGATCATTTTACAAGGTACATCTAAGTTTTCACTTTGTTAGAGTTTGGTAAAATAGAATGCTTAGAGATGGTGTAAAAACAATTCTTATAAATTCAAAAGTCACTTACGGATAAAACTTTCACTGTGGCCGATAAGGTAATATATATATATATATATATATATATATATATATATATATATATATATATATATATATATATATATATATATATATATATATATATATATATATATATATATATATATATATATATATATAATAAATAATAATAATGGTAGTCTCTCGCGTCGAGGAAGACAAGTTGTGCGATCTCATTCAACGGTGGACGCGCATGTGGCTCCTGAGCCCAAATTCCGATGCATACAGGCGGTTGCAGGTGAGGCATGGGACACCGATGGTTGGTGGTTTTTGTGATACAGTTCTGTGACGTCTCTCCCGAGTTGCAGCAAGACGCTGGTGGCGGTCATCCTCAAAGGTGGAACAGGCTTTTCTGGTCAGCGCTCGCCAATGGCTTCTGTCTAAGGCAGCGAGCTCGAGCTGGCGGGGTTGGAGGTCTGTCCATTTGATGTTCATCTTGAGGTTGTCTTTGTACCTCTTCTGAGGGCGGCCTTGGTTTCGGTTTCCCTGGGCTAGCTCGCCATAGAACAACTGCTTTGGAATTCTGCTTTGATCCATGCGAATGACATGGCCAGTCCAACGAAGATGGGTCTGGATTAGTTTGGCTTCGATGCTTGTTGTGTTGGCTCTGTCAAGGACTTCCTGTTTGGTGATTCGGTCCTGCCACTTGATACGCATAATGGATCTCAGGTGGCGCTGGTGGAATTGTTCCATCTGACTGATATGTCTTCGGTAGAGTGTCCACATTTCACAGCCATACAAGAGAGACGTGAGGACAACTGCACTGTATACTTTCATCTTTGTTGACAGGCGTATGTCCTTGTGCTGCAAAACCTTGGTTCGAAGTCGTCCGAGTGCTTGACTGGCTTTTTCGATCCTCGCAGTGATTTCTTTGTCCAGGGAGCCGTCACTAGATATTGTGCTGCCAAGGTATTTGAAACTGTCCACATTCTTCAGCTGCGTGTCGCCAGTGATGATACAGGGTTGTGAGGGGACAGTGGTTGGGGCGGGCTGGAAGAGGGCTTCTGTCTTTCCTTGGCTGATTGTGAGTCCAAATAAGTTGGAGAATCTGTCCATGATTGTCTGTAGGTGAGTCTCTTCATGGGCCTAGAGGGTACAGTCATCTGCAAAGGGTGCTTCAATGCTGAGTCTTTCTAGCGTCTTTCTTTTTGCAGCTAGGAGATCAAACACTGATCCATCCAGGCAATACCTAATGTAGATGCCAATGTCAAGGTCATGGGTGGCATGGAACAGTACCTGTGCGAAGAAGAGGTTGAAGAGTATCGGAGCAAGTACACAGCCCTGTTTGACACCATTATATGTTGGGAATTTCTCAGAGGGTTCACCGTCTGAGAGAATCTCTCCAGTCATGTCAACGTGGAGGAGCAGAATGAGGTTGGTAAACTTCTGAGGACAACCAAGTTTCTTGAGTACTACCCACAGTGCGTCTCTGTTGACTGTATCAAAAGCCTTTGTCAGGTCCACGAAGACAGCATACAGATTCATTTTCTGCTCAAGGCACTTCTCTTGGACTTGTCTCACTGCGAAGATCATGTAAACGGTGCTGCGGTCTGGGCGAAAATCACACTGAGACTTGGGTAGGTTATCTTCTGACACTGCCGCAATAACCTTGTTGAGGATGATGCGAGCAAGTGTTTTGCCAGCTATGGACAGCAGGGAGATGCCTCTGTAGTTACTGCAGTCCAAATGTGTGCCTTTATTTGATAGACGGTCATGATTGATGCGTCCCTGAGGTCGTTTGGCATCTCTTCTTCCGTCCAGATGCTGATTAGCACATCGTGGAATGCCTCCAGAATCTGTTCACTGAGAGCCTTGTACACCTCCGCTGGGATACCATCCTTTCAAGCTGCCCTGCCACAGTTAATTTGTTTAATGGCCCTCCTCAACTCCTCCATCGTTGGTGGAATATCCAGTTGGTGGTGCGTTGGCTGCTGGGGTATTTTGTCAAGAACAGGTTGGCTGACCCATGAAGGCATGTTTATGAGATGACTAAAACGTTCTTTCCATCTTTCCTTAATGCCATTCTTGTCCTTTATTAGTGTAATGCCATCTGAAGCGAGCAAGGGCGCAGAGCTGGACTTTGCGTGGCTGAAGATTGACCTGATGACGTTATAGAACTCTTTGGAGTTGTTAGTGCCAGCATAGCTTTGCACTTCATCAGCTTTCTTTTCCCACCAATGGTCATGCATCTTCCGGATTTCCCTCTGAGCCTCAGCTTGATAGAATTTGAATAGGTCTTTTTTGTTGATGGAGTTTGTGTCTTTCTGCCAGTCCATGAATGCTTTGTTCTTTCTGGCAAGCAGATCTTCAATGGCATCGTTGTTCTCGTCGAACCAGTCTTGATGGATTCGCTTCTTTGGGCCCAGCGTCGCCATAGCTGTTTCTCTTATCCTGTCCCTGAGCTTGTTCCATTTTTAGGAGGCATTTCCACATATTGGTCCGTTTGTTGACAGCTTATCATCTAGTCACGTCTGGAAGTTGAGCTTGGTGGAAGGCTGCTGAAGTTTGACAATGTTGAAGGCTGTGCGCACAAGTTTAGGACGTCTTAGGTGATGAGTGGCAATGTACAGATGTAGGGTAGGTCTGACAAGTTTGTGGTCTGTCCAGCATTATGCTCCTCGCATGGCCTTGGCATCACGCTGGCGGACTATTACATAGTCGATTAAGTGCCAATGGAGAAATCTGGGGTGCATCCAGGTGTTCTTGTGTTTGTTCGCCATTCTGAACATTGAGTTTGTGATTAGGAGGTTAAAATCTGCGCATTTGCTGAGTAGGAGCAGGTCGTTGTTGTTCATTCTGCCGACACCGTGTTTGCCAAGCACACCTTTCCATCGACCATAATCACAGCCAACACGGACGTTGAAGTCCCCCAGTAGTATGATCTTGTCGTCAGCTGGAACTGAGCTAAGTATAGAGCTGAGGTCGGTATAGAACTGCTCGATGGCTTCTGCTGCACTCGATAGGGTAGTGGCGTAGGCGCTGATGATTGTTGCATGGAAGTTTGTGGCTGATAGGTATTCGCAATTTCATTAGCCTCTCATTGATACCAACAGGCATTTCCGGAGGCTGCTTCAGAAGACATGATTTGATAGCCAGTCCGACTGCATGGATCATGTCCTCATTTTGGGCTTTTCCTTTCCAGAAGAATGTGCAGCCGCTTGCTAGCTCAGTAATAGAACCCTCCTCTGCGAACCTGGTTTCACTCAAGGTTGCAATGTCAATATTGTAGCGTGAAAGCTCCCTAGCAACTAGAGCTGTTATCCTGTGTGGTCTTGCTACGTTCTCTTTGTCCATGAGAGTACGGATGTTCCATGCTCCAATAATAAGTTTGTTTTCTTTTATTATTTCGACAGCGGATATGGATGATCTTGCCTGCCGCGGCTTGCTGGCCAGATATTTTAGGGAAAGCTTTTTTTAGGCTACCTTTTCTAGGCCTCTCCCTATTCAGGGTGAGCAGCCCCGTCCTGAAAAAGTCTGCTCAGTTGCCCCTGGATGCTGCCGAACTGTTCTGCTGCCCTGGGTGCAGAGCAAAACGACCACTTTCCAAGGGCCGCCTACGTGCAAGTCTCTGACTACAACTCCCAGTGGTCATCTCCACCTGTTGTGTCGCCAGTCGCCCATCGCCGATGGACTTTGGTAGGTGCAGGTAAGGAACAATGAGTGTGATGATGAGGATGAATGATAGGTGCACAACATAACCTGTGCGTGAAGGAGATTAAAGTGAAACAGCCTTTGCACAGAGACAGCCTCACTCTCTCGGCCTTGGTAGTTAGAACTAAGTGGTACGAAGATTCGTCACGGCTGGGGACTACTTCGGCTGCATTGCATGGCTATGACGTCTTCCGTGCCTTGTCATACCCCGCGCTCTCCACAAAACGTTTGCAGATTCGTCTTCGTGGCCGTTGGATCACTCAGTTGATCTCTTCTGCCCAGTCTGACGAAACTGGCTTTGCTTGCAAGGATAGGCAAACTCCTAAGTCACAGAGGGTTTTTTGAGGCCCGTCGGCTACCCTCTACCTGGTTTAGCCGGCCAGTCGAAGCCGTTGCCCGTGGTGTGGCCGCTGTGCATGCTACAGCTACGTGGAGACACAGGTGACAGCTGAGGGCCTGGTGAGGACCAAAGATGGACAAGCTACTCCAGAAGGAGCACGACGTGCCCATCCACCAGAGGTACTACCCCTCCCAGATCACCCCGAAATACCAGTTTTAATGTAAACTGTGTTACCAATTGTGGATAGTCGAACAAATGTATAACGAACCGAAAGACAAAATGAACCCAACGTGGTAAACAAAAGGTCATCTCGCAACCGTTGTTTGCGAGGGAGATGCTAATATCATTGTTTTATTCCTTGATTCAATGCTTTCTTTTTTGTCGTCAATTGTAGCACATGTTTCGTTTCTTTTCATTAGTCTGAAAGTAATTAGCATGTTACCTAATGATATAGACGATAGTCTCCCTAATGAACAATTGTCAAAAATGGAAACGTAAGATGTAACAAAAGACCTATGATTGGGTTTATATTTTTCAGTATGTTGATATTGCCGAGCAAATCTAGGACATATATTTGTGAATGAACAGCCATAGACAATTGTTCCACAAATACTACCAGTCAGACATTGAAAATTGTGCGAAGTGAACGCACTTGTAACATCTGCAAAAATGATGAAGAAAAATATATAACACATCTGTTGTTAGTAAATAGACAATTGTTATTAGGCTTAGTTCACAGTACGACTTAAAGAGATGTTGAGTTTTACATTGTCAGTCCATAACAATTCACCTTAAATAAAAATACAATTTATGAGGTTAAATATAGATTAAACACAATACATAGTGGCCCAATCTATGAAGTAGTTGTTTTAGAATCAGACTTATGAATTTACATCATGACATAAATCGAAAATCATTAATAAATCTGAAAGAAAACAAGAAACGTTCCAAACTCCTTAAAAAGGACATGTTTTACAACGTCGTTCTTAGGCCTACTTACAACAACTAAAGACAAACTATCAGGTATAAAGTTGTCCTGTAGGATTTTTTGTAACAGACAAGCAGTAATAAAACATTTTTCACGGTTCAGTCAGTTTCTTTCAGACGCATCACTCATATGTGGTAATAAATTATAATGACAAAAACAAAACAATGTTGAATTAAAACAATGATGACTTGTGCAACCTGCAAACAGGCAACACAAGCAACCGGCATAATAATTCAATCCAAAAGAATCTGGCAAGTATTGTTATGAGTCTATGCTATTAATATAGGTAACAGAAAAGAGATAAAACATCAACGTTTGTACAATTATACAAATAATTTATTTCAGTATAATACACCGTTAATATGACAAACAAGAACTTACGGAATTGCGAATGAATTTAATGCCAAAATAATAATAAAATTACAGACAAATGTCTGAGTGAACTTTAATGGAAATGCAAACTAAATCCAACGCTGAACGTGTTGATGTGTCTGTGATGACCCGTATAATGCTGCTATGCCAACATTCTTTTGTTGGATCACATTAGTACAATCCAAAAAGTATTTTCTTTTGTCTGTATTTCACTATAAATCCATTAATGTATAATCTCCAAAATAGTTATCAGAGGATTCTGGATTTCCTCAGAAAAGCTTCTAGAATAGAATAACTTGAAGAAATAAATTCGAGCCCAAATGAACAACTGGTCGCAACAATAATAAAAAAATGATTGTGCTATATCTTCAAGCACGAACGACAGACTTTCTGAAGAAAAAACATTAGTTATACGACAAACTAAGATGCAAAACAAAACCACAGATGATGGTCACAAGTACATTATTCTAGAAGGAATAAAAAGACTGTGGATATAATTAGAAAGTCCTTCACTTGCATAACAATAAAACATATGACAGTCATCACGTAGTCTAGATAAAACAAAATAAAAGTTTTTGACATAGCTCAAGATAAGGGTTCTAATTCTGAGAAAAATATAAAAAATAGTTATTTACCAAAACTGTTACTGATTTTGGACATGGTCATCCACTAGATAGAATGTTTCATTACCCGCAGCATATAATGAAATAAAGCAAATATTTAAAAGACCTAACTAACAAGCAATGCAGATTAACAATGGTATGCAGACATTATTGACGTGGATATACGTACATTGTTAATTAACGAGGCAACCAAAGAAGTAAACAGATTTAAGGTAGGAGTAAACATATTTATTTTCGTGACAACTGCTACATTTCGGAAAGCCTAAATTTACAATTAGCGCAACATTCATAATTTGATAATGAAAGAATTGTTAATAAAGACCATCTGTCTAATGATGATAAGGAATATTTAAAAAAAAAAAATACTTTTAGATGAGCCAGTTTTGTACATTAGTTGAATATCTGAAAACATTGAATACGGTGTGTTTCTTTTACGATCTCGATTTATTCCTCAATAGAACATATGATACATCCAGAACAGAAATATACTGAAGACGTTAAGAATCTAAAGCAAAGACCTTGAACTCCTGAAATGGAATGGATATGATGAAGCTTTGAACAACTGGTAAATCGGGTCAAACAATGCTGGGACGAAAGAAAAAAATACTGAAATAAGAGAAAGAAACAGCACCACAGCCTTGCCTCAAAAACGTAAAACTCAGTTACAGGGCATAATAACGTGGTACACTGTTAATTGCTTTAAATTTTAAATGACAAATATTTTCACATTCTGTAATATAATCCGTATATCTGCTATAGACAATATTGTCGGCCAATATATGAGTTGACAAAAACAAAATGGTTGACGCAAGTACTAAAACTTCCTTTGCCATTTAGGATTTCGTTTCTTCACACACGAGAAGCAAACCTGATGTGTAACTATGTCTATAACGGTAAAGATGACGTTATTACAAATGTTAAATATGTAAACGACAATTCTGAAAGAACATTTTCCGCTCAATTTGCTTATGTCTCTAAAATTCGGTTCAGAAATGCTGACAGTACCAGCTCTGACGAGATGCATCAATATTCAAATGCTGGCTTGGTGTCAGACAACCCAATGAATCAGGAGATCCTTGAAGGTATGAACGAATATACATAAATTCTTGGGAATGGGGAAACTTGCATTTAGGGCTAGTAATGTAGTATATTCCCCGTTGCTAATATTTGGAACCCTAGTTTATACTTTCGGATACCCCTCTCACCACAACATAATCAACAATCGCTTATTGCATACTATATGTCAGGAGAGACTAAGTATACAGTGATTATATTTATGGTGTCATTGCCTGGAAATAGTTTTACTTTGCTCACTTCAAACTGATAGCATAAAATTAATTTGTATTTTACATCATGATCATTCATTCTTACAATTTCCATAATTAAACTGTAGAATCAATAAAACCTTTTACACAAATATATGTCCAAACTTACATTTCATACTACAGTTTGCATCCAAGAAAATAAAGCCTGTTATCGTTTGAACACGTCCTGAAATATTGACATATATATTTTGATATTATCCACTTTTGATTTTTCTAAAGTTATTGTTCAGCTAACAGAGAGATAAATCATGACAGTATGTTTAAATATAACCAGTGAACAAATCATATTTGTAGTATTATATTCGATAAAGTAAACTTGTCTTCGACGTTTGTTTCTCGGTGTCCAAAGCGATTAATATTTAAAATTGTGGATATCTCTCATTTGCAAGACATGAAGCATAATCTTTAATTAATGTGTTGGCGACAAATTCAATGAAAATGAAGTTTTCGATGAACAAATTTATAAAAGAGCTCAACATTTTGTGTTTACGTTATATTTTCACCATGTTAATGCAATCATATTATGTTGCATTAATACGTTATACTCTTTCCTAAGTTGATATCAGATGAATCTATGATATTTGTTCGGCATATTATATATGCTAATCCCCCATGTCGGATAATCTATATTCTTAAAAATAAAATACTATATTTAATTTATTTTAAGTTTATATACATTATTAATAACATTGTAATAGGTTTTCTTTCTTTTTTATACTTCTTCCATTATATGACGTTCTGACCCATGCTAATCAATTACAATAAGCTATGGCAAAATCATCAATATCAAGTAATGCAGCAGTAAGAACCAGGGATATATTTTCATATGAAATTCTTAGCGATACGTGGATAGCATATAGAAGTATTAATTATGCCCGCCATGTAATACGTAGAAATTTGAGATGATACTTGAGCGTTATACTTGTCTACGTTGGTGTTAACTATTACTTTTTCTCTTTTTGTGTTTGTTTCTTAATACAAACTAATGGCTAACTGATTCTTAAGTAATTACCTACTACTAAAAGTTTTGATAGAGACCATGTCACAGTTACCTTACTGTTATTAAACTAAAATACTTTTCTTACAGGTGGTATGGTTATTTACGAAAACACCTGGATACCAAATTGAAAAATACCAAGGACCACTCAATCGGTGGGATACAATCAAACGTTTATATGAGATACAATACAATGCCTATCACGAATCTATATTCGATGTGGCAACGTGAAAATGGACTCAAACTTGTCTTATTAATATACAGGTGATAATAAACATTGTCATATGTTAGATGTTAATGGTTGTAATTATGTATTGTTAGTAAAACATACTAGTAAAGCTAGAGCACAAAATCCATTTGAGCGTACTTACAAGTGCAAAGACATAGTTTATCTCTCTCTTTATTGTAAGTAATGAAAACGTTTCTCAGTAGAAAATGTTATTTATGTATATTGAATTTAAACATCGAATGTTCATTAAGCGACTACGTCAAAACATCCCAAGCATTCCAATGCTCCTAGTTATAAAAGAAATTAAAATATTTAGACATATAAGCTATAATATGTTTTCAAAAACAATAACTTTTTTGTGTTTACATGACATTTGGTTATCTCTAAAGAAAATATTGATTATCTACGTACTCAAGACAGCTCTGAACTTTTATTTTAGTTGTAATATGTTAATGACAATTTGCATCAAGACATTTCATAACACAGATATATATTACACTTCCACAATTGATCAAAGATGTAAAAGATTAATAATATTGGGGTATTTCAAAATACAATAGTTATTCCGGAATCTACTTAACATAAAATAATCAGAACACATTATCTGTAATTAGAATCAAAATATTTGAAATTTTGCGCATTCAACAATATTGATATGCGTATTTGTCCTGGATTTAAGTGTGCATATTGTAGGTTTGTGCTTTCAATGAACGTTTTCATATTTGTCTATGTTCTTTTTTTGTTTTTGTTTGGCTTGCTGCTCTTTTTCTTTGTGAGCATTTCATATTATTTAAACGTTTTGCAACTGATAATGCTGATTTCGTTTCAAGTGGGGGTTACACAGATGTAGTTCTGCATGTATACGTATAGAGGTTTAAATGAACGCTAGTACAATCTAGCAAATATCAATTACAGATATTTGACATTTGTTAAAAAAATATCGTTTGAAGCAACCTGATCATTTTTCCTGTAAATTAAACAAATACGTATATTGTATGACCTGGCTGTTAAGGAATTTGATCACATGGAAGCAATAAAATATCCAGTAGTTTATAAATACAGATGCATGCAGTTCTTTCCGGCATGTGTTCTTAGCTAAGAGCAATATATGAAACTTTAGAAACTAACATACAACGATGGGGTCATCTTTACATTTAAATCGAAATATTTATATCAACTCTCAGCAGGAAATTTAGATCTACATTATCGACATTCTGACACTATTCTGATCGACATTTGGTGTCAAAAGGTAACAACTGCACAATCTACGATATCATACCGAAAATCCCATTATTTGTGTTTTATCCGATTGTATTTTAATTTTAAAAAAATTGTATTCTAGAGTTTACTTTGCTAATCCTTGTACTTGTTATCATTATTTTTAGTTGTTTTTTCTATTCGTAACGCTTCATTAAGGATTATTAGGTGATCATTTATTTCACAAAGTCATTTGTGAGAACCTTTTACTGCAACAGGTACAAGTTATAGTGATGATGTGACTATTTTCAAAACACAAAACTTTCTGTTGTTGGCCAAACTTTTCTAACCTCTTTCGTTTTGAAACAAGAACGCAAAAGATGAAAATATATGTGCAATACTATAACCTGATATAATGATAATAATACTAATATAACATACATACTAGTTTTGTGTAGGGCTTTTCTTCGACGCGATAATTAACAATATTTGAGTGATCAAGAAAAAAAACCATTTAATTCTATACCTTTAGAACCGTTGAGAACATGACAAATTTATATTGTTTCCATGCTTTCTGAGTCGGTCAAAATGTGAATACGAATCTATGTAAATATACCTACTTATAAATTCTGAAAATTTTTTTATTATCATAAAATGCATTATATAAAATGTCGGCGTAATCTAAAAAAATAAAAGCTTGCACAGAGTTTGCCGCTAGCAAAAAATTACCTTTCAATCAACAAATAAAAGCAAAAGGGATTATGACTAGGGTAATTGGTTATAACCATCCGTCTGCAATGCAGAATACTTCTTTTACAAGATGCTTTTGTTTTTTCTCTCGTTAGAAATACAGTTGTTACTTTTATTGTTGCTGTTATTATTTTTTATGCAAATCTATCATCATTCCTCTCTTAATTTTGGTTTTGTTGTCACCACAGTCAAACTAATATATTTTAATGCAGTGTGGCGATATCGCTGTTCCTGATAAACCTATACCTCAGTCATAAAATGTATATACACTTCAAATACCAATTTTGAATCAGATGATATGCCATCATGAACCTTTTAGTGTAGAATACATGAATGTTAGATCTTGAAAAGAGTGTTATTCCCATAATGTCTCACATTTACAGCAACCGCAGCAACAATGTCATCATAAACAACAATATAATTTTGATGATGAAATTAACACAATTCTAACACTCAAACAACAATTAACAATGCAATAAGGTGCAACTTTCCAATAATAAATGATTTTAAGTGCCCTATTTGGAAGACTAGCCTTACTAAATAAGCTTCAATCATGGTCATGGACGAGTACATGCCCTCCACTTTCCGTTCATTGTTACAATCACGATACCATCTTATTAGTTCAAACATGAAAATAGACCGAAACTGTAAATGTTTGCATCGATGTTGAAAGTTGTACATCATTCAGGTCATTGGGTAATGGGACACAATTCACAAAATATATTTTGTTGTCTGACAGCATAAGGCAAGTATTGAACAAAAACGTAAAACCTAAAATAAGCGCGAAGTCTAATGAACGAATTTGAATTGTTCCAAATCCGAGGTAAGGTATGGTTGTGATAAACAGGTAATACAGTCCAACACGGTCAAGTTACAGTAGGGTGAAATATTTTAACAAAGCGTTGTAAATAATGTAAATATAGAAACAATTCATCATGTACTCAGTGTGCAAACTGCTAAGATATGTTACGTATCACTCAGTATTTAAGAAATTGCTTACTGTTCTAATGCCACTGATATGAAATGGTCAGCATTATAACCTTATGTGTATCTGTATCTGTAAATACATGTTAACTTAACATGCAGTCTTTATTTCCTCAACTTATCTGTATGGTCATTGCATACATAGGCTAATATGTTAATTAACACATCGTGTGGGTGTGCGAAGACAATAACTCTTTAAAAAATGTCCAAATCGCGCTTAATCTGTTAATTTAGTAACGCATGTCCACAATGAATTTGCTTGCAATTATTTAAATTGTAATTACTCAAAATATTCACAGTTGAATGAAGTAATTTAGAATCCTTGATGGTAATATCTTTATATAAAATATTGAAAATTATTGGTGTGCTTTAGATCAATCAAAAGGAATATTTTTATGTAAACTATTTACATTTCAATTGTGTATTTTGTATCCGTGAATTGCAATATCTGTATCAATATTTAATGTTCATTAGTGTATTTTAGATCAGTGAAATGTAGTATCTTTGTAGAAAACAACCACAGCCTGTTGGTGCATTTTAGATAAATTGACTTGTATAAAATGCTAACAGTTCGTTGATGTATTTTAGATCAATGGTGGGTAATATCTTTGGATAAAATGGACACAGGTAGCAATTAATTTCACTGCAAGGATATTCGATAAACGAAACTTCATAGCAACATACATCACAGTTTTGATGTATCTGAGATCCACGAACGGTATTATTATTGTTCGCATTTAACATTTAATTGCACTGATCATATATTATATAAATGAAACGTAATAATAGATTATTTTTTTAAGCAAAATAGGTAAGCGCTTTATTTGTCTATGGTAAACTGTCACTTTTAACAAAACGTTAATGATGTAGCCGTTTTAAGAAAGATCTTGAATTAGAACTAGATGAACTTTGAAACAATAAATATAAATACTACTGAGTCTGAATACTGTTTTGTTACAAGACAATTGGAGATCACAACTCTTTGAGAAGAGATAGACCCATGCAAATTATTGCTGCGAAGATGAAACTAAACGCATATTTGGTTGAAGCAACACTAAAACGCCTGATTGGTAAGATGTAAGTGGTATGTTCGTTTGTTAAACAAATTTGTACCATAACTTACAGGACATGGTAATGATTTAGTACAGATCATCACATTCATCTCAAGGCATGATTTGCAAGAGGTTTACTTCAGTTACGATAAAATAAATTAATAAACATTGCTACCAAATTATAGCTTTTCTTTCTGTCTGAGAAACTGCAGTACCATTCCATATGATTATCTCATTGTCAAACAGATAGATAATCTTTTAAATGATAATGGAGGTAATTATTAACAGTATATTAGTTTTAAACAGAACATATAGAAAAGTTATAGTATAAGAGACACGCAGGTTAAATATAAATTCTGAATGTAAATGGTGGAGAATTGTATTCTACTTTTGTACCTTAAGATCATTACACTAATATGGGGTACGTTTTCTTTAAGAGTATGACGTATTACAAATGACCCATTGTTTGGCCTCAAGCTGATATGAATGTTACTTCGTAGGCTATACAACAAGATATGTATTGATACAATTGCCCTTACTATTTAACATAACGTTTGGCATGACCAACATTCAGTCACTTACTTGACACAGGGTGAGAGGTAAAAGAAAAGGTGTAAAGAAAAAGAATTTAAATCCTTTATATATATATATATATATATATATATATATATATATATATATATATATATATATATATATATATATATATATATAATACCTTCTCTAGTCCCATGCCCCCTGTAATTTCCAGCTAAGAAAAGTAAAAGCGATAGTCTTTTATAATTAAGTAATTGTGTGGAAGTAACCAAAATGAGACATTCATAGTAGGTTAACCTTGTTTATGAGCTTCTGAAGACTTGGGTAAATTCTTAGAAATATGTATGAGGTTTATCATTTATTTGAAGCTCTCATGGCAAGTGAGGGTGAGGAGATATTCGAAATTGTAGATATCCTAAATTTTTCAATTCTCACTACACCAACACCACATTCGTTTTACCCCTACACCCATTAGAAACAGTAGTATAAGGCTGTGCGACTCGATATAAGATCTCATAAGATTACACATTTCCTATAATTTTATGTTTGTGTTGCTCTATTGAAATATCCTTGTAATTGTTCAAGTCTATCTCTATCTGTCAATACAGATCTCGCTGTCTCTCCTTCTCCCCAATTAGACTATGTGACAATGTGATGCTATTTGGCAAAGGAAAACCAAATCGCAGAAGTATAACTGCAATGTCTGACAATGATCAGTCTCTATTAAAGAGAAAAATCACTGAAATATAACTGGAATATTTTCAGTCTTACAGACCTAGCAAAACCAAACCAAATTGATATGTATATCTATGTTTTGTCGTTGACTTGGTCAGTACTTGAGGACAGAGGTATATCTGCCTACTCACATATTGTTTCTTTTGTAGTCAACAACATATTACGTAGCTAATAAATGTTTATTATTTTATTTTATGTATTAAGACCATTATTCTTTGGATGCACCATGTTTATCAAGTTTGAGTTTATATTAGTTCCGACTGGTTGGATGCTAACAACGAAATAATCAGACCTGATCTTGTTTATGGATTTGATGGAAGTTTCCATTAAGATGATAGAGTATTTTCAGAAAATGGTCATTATGACAGAGGTCCAGTGGAGATCTGTACAGACCAGTGCACTCTCCACATCTTTCTGTACTTTGTATGGAAAAGTTAGCAAAATACAGAAATACGACCTTCGAGTTCCATGAGTGTGAATGATGTTTGCAAAGGATATTACTGATCAGCATGAGAGCAATAACGTAACACTAAATGAAATGAAGTTGTATCGATGAACGAAAATTTCAACTGAGCCTTTGCTACACGTCCATCAATGTTAAATGATAAAGAAGCTTTCTCATGCGCAATTAAACTATCTCGTATCTTTGGATTTTGTAGAAATATTAGAAACGCTATATTTGGAGCTAAAGACACTGTGGTACTTGTAAGAAATGCCACCAACAACGATGCAATCTGGAGACATAACGCAGTTGATGCTGGTAAAGTAACACCGGCAAAATCTGTCACTATGGATGCCGGTAATGACTCCATCGCTTGCTGAAGAAATAAAACTAATTACTTTTATTAATTCACGTGGTAAATCATTGTTATCATGGTTGACAATGACTACATATTGCGTCTAAAGTAATGCTGCTGGTTTGTTTACATGGCAAATAGCAGAACAGCAAGGAGTTTCCGCACCAGAAGAAATATTTATCGCTTTTCAGAAAAATGCCAGGGTAGATTCACAGGAAATAAATCCAATGGTATTTGACACACTTGGAGTTTCTGAAGTTGCTTTGAGAATAAATGGACATCAAGAACCTTATGAAGAAATTTTGTTAAATTTTGAACAAAATCATGTTGCACGTGCTTATCATCGGTTGATGACATTTATGGGGTGTGATCCAAATGTTGACACTGGTTTGCAGATATCTCAGCGGGATTTCACAACATTATATCCAATCTATTACTTTTCATTGGAACATTTAGATTTATTCAGGCAATCTGTCGTAGATATACATTTTCCAGCCCGTGTAGCTCGACTGCCTGCTGGTGGTTACACAGCAATGGCCGTTATACTCAGCGACAAATCAATGTTATTTAAAGGTGTTGGTGGACGAATGAGAGTTATTCATGCGCCACTAATTATATCACTCACGATATTTTTAATGTTATATCATTATGTTATTGTCAGTCTGATTGCTGGTCAGATTAAAAGGATTCAATCAAGTTCAGTAAAGAAATGGGGAATAAAAATATCATTAAAAAAGATCAGATCACATGTGGTCAAAATCAACTATCATTGTCAGAACGTCAGCTCTGAAATTTAAATAGCGCCAGACAATCAGAAACAGGCGTTCAACACAAGCTTTCTGCTGGTGCGGTTAAAGACTCAGTTAAAACAGGCGGTATAATTCCAATTCTTGCACCTTTACCAGCGTTAATAGCCGCTGCTGCTCCACTTGTTGTTTTAAGTGGTGTTGTTGGACATGCTGGTAAAAAGCTAGCTGGAAATGTAACAGGAGGAAGAATAGAAAAAAAGGAAGAGTCTGAGACTTCCAGAAACTCCTTATGGATAGGGAAAAGGTCTGAGACTTCCAGGAACACTTCGTTAATTCGTCCAATGTCTAATTATGATTTAATTGATTTTGCTTATAAACTGAAAACAAATAATTGTAGTGGAGTTTTATGTTTGATCAATTACCAGAACAACCAAATAATATTGAAACAGGAATTATTATTTTTGACGATATTTTTGAGCCTGGTACTCATCGGGTTGTAAACACATTTGATGCGGCTGGTTCTATTTGTTTTGATTCATATGGGCTTCCTCTGCCAATATAATCTTTAAAATACGCCTAAAAACATTCCATTTTGGTATTCAACATTACCAACACAAACACTAACTGGTCTGACAATGCGTGGTCGTGAAGTAATGAATGTACTCAATGCTATATCTTCATCAACATTACCACCTCATAAAGTCGTGCACAAGTATACAAGTAGCCGTTAATCGTTTTAAACAGATCTTAAGTATAATGGTTGATATTTACGGAAGATCTTCTTCTATCAAATACAAGAAAAAAATGATGATATTGTCTTGTCAAATTTAGCGACTATAGATTAACATGCCGGTATTATGAACCTCTTTGGAGTTGACCGAGATGAAGTTATTTTTCAGGATAAATACGGCGTCTTAAAGACGAGTAATATCAAATAAAATGACATAATTCGTAGAGTTCTCTGTGCCACTACGGATAATATTCCAGTATTTACTGACGGGGGTAGAACCAGACACTCAAATATATCAATCGCAACTATTAGAAATGAAATTGCAAAAAGTGTTGATAATCGTTTACGATCTACCGGTGATATAATGACAGGTGAACTCAACATAAATAGAAATAAATAGTTGTTTTAAAAGATCCAACATCTAACGGAGACGCCGCAACAGCAAAATATGTAGACAATGACTATAATACAGTAGACACTAAATTAACCACGCTGCGAGATGAGTATGACGATCACGTAAATATGTTTACAAATCTTCGTAGAAGTTTTAGAAAAAAGAATGAAATTGCAGATGAATTCTTTGGAAGTCCATTGACTTTAAGTAAAACTCGTTGATATTATCACAAATCACGGCGATATTAAAACAATTATGTCAGACATTGAAACGATTAATACATGATGAGGTGATATCAGATATCCTAAATCATTTTCAGAGTTATTCACGATAGCGTAGAGTAACATCGATGAGATTAGAAGAAAATTAGAAGCTTTTATAAGCGGAATACCTGATATCGTTAAAAAATTAATCTGATAAAATTCACCACAAGCAGATTACCAACGTCGTATCTACAGTAACGTCTGACCAAGCATTATGGTCATAATTAAATAAAACCATTAAACATCCACGTCTCGTCGATAGGGGTCTAAGGATTAAGATCCATTTGACGAAATCGGCTAGCGTGTACGGCCCACGAAAGATATTTTCACGTTCTGCGGGAATCTTGCTGCAGTGAGGGCAATGACTAAAGATAGGCTCTTGGATGCACTTCTCGTAGGCTCGATGAGGCACGCAGAACTTAGGAATGTGAATGCCGGTCTCTTGCATGCATTCGAAATCGAAACAGTTTAAATTCCCCTTGTTCTGGTCATCTTCCTCCTCTTGTTTCGAATGGTATTTTTGAATGTAGCATTTGTGTTCCAAGTCTACGATTTTGCGATAAATGTGACATCGTTTCTTGTATCGACAAACGTGTAACATGGCACTATTGGTACGTATACCTTGTGTACAAGTAGGACACAATCTCCGCAGTTGACAAGCGCGTTTCTGCTGTGAACCTTGCGTCTTTAGATGTTGCTGGTAACAGGTTGGACTGACAAATGTTCGTTGACCAGAAGGGCAATGCATTCGCTCATGTCCTTCGTCCGGACAGGCTTAAGAGGCCAAACATCCTGAACATTTCGATGCACAATGTTTGTGTTGCTCTCAATTGTTATAGCCATTGTCACACTTCTCACATTAATAACTGTATCCCAAGAATGGGGCGATACTAGTAATGGCATCGAAATGTTCATCGTGATGATAGACGTGAAAGTATTTTCCGTCTTTGAAATCTTTGCCTCGAAGCAACAAATGTCCGCGCACTTCTTATGGGTACACTTTCAAGGTGTAGCGTGGAGCCAAGACGTCTTGCAATGTTTGCATTTCAGGAATGCCACAGTGTGTATCATTGGAAAGCCCCGCTTGCTGTAATATGAATTATGCTTCTCTTCGTTGTTTTCCTCGTTACGATTGTTGAATTTTCCTCCAGGCTCTTTTCCATTCTGATGTGACGTTCTTGTCGGCATATATTCGTCCCACCACGATGGCACGGGCTCAATACATCTGGTCTTGAGTGTTATTAACTTGAACGGGGCTCTTTTTGGTGCTGCGAATTTCGTCCAACAATAGCACCTTTTTTGCGTCCTGTCCCTTGGGGAAGAGAAAAGTGGGTCATGAATAGTGTAACTTTTCCATCGGTGATGTCAAATTTGTCGTTGGATTGTTGCACGTGTTGAATCTTGTCGTTGACTTTGGAAGGTGTCAATTCTGCTGGGCTGCTAAACTCGATCCAAACGGGGGATTTCAAAATGTCGTGATGAATGGAAAGTCTCAAGCGATCGTCTTCTTTGGCCTCACATTGCTGTTACAGTGTGGTTAACAAAGAATCCCACACCTCGGTGATGAACCCCACTGCTTTCTCCATCGGTACGTCGGACCTGAAATCTTTAAACTTCACCGTGTACGTGTACGTCGTGGTTCTAAATTTTCTAGACGAGCGCTTTTCCGTCTCTCGAATGTGATAGTACTTTTTAGGGCTTAGTGGTGGTGATGGACTTTGGATTGGAATGGGCTCACTCGGTCTGGTCGAAGATGTGGAAGGTGATGGTTCAGGTTCGCTCATGCCTTCCATTTGAGTGAACACTTCTTTTTGTGTGTGAGGCGATATGCCCCTTACCTTCTTCTATCTAACTGAAATCGTGCGATCATTTCATCTCGAGTGCTGATTCAGAAATGATGTAACCAAGTCCTTTCTCTCTCTCTCTCTCTCTCTCTCTCTCTCTCTCTCTCTCTCTCTCTCTCTCTCTCTCTCTCTCTCTCTCTCTCTATATATATATATATATATATATATATATATATATATATATATATATATATATATAAATACCTCTCTACCTCTTGTGTGACAATGAATTGGTATATTTGACAAGGGCAAGTGAAAGTCCGATAGTTAGGAACCCTGGCTGACTCATGCGAAGGAAAATTATGTGTCTTGAAGAAAAACGTTGCAAGAAAGAAAACCCCAGACAGTTGGTGTCATCAAGAGAACACGTACGTTCTCCAGAAAACCACGCTGCTCGGCAACAATGTCACTTCTACTTTGTTTTTGTCCAAGATATCTACCAACCCTGATGTAACACTCTTGTTTCCTCATTTGATATATTTAAAACAATTACTAGATCCATTTTTGATACAACTACCCGTTTTTGATAGCAGTGACGACGTCGTCTGCTGCTCTTACTACTATTGTTGCACCTACAAAGGTGATCTTTCCTAAGACTAAATTACAAGACAATGCAAGTGCGCTGTGAAGTTGACTGGAAGCATCTACACAACAGCTGTCAAACCCCCTGTGTTCTACCTCTTGTTGTGATAATGACTTGTGATACTTTACATTATCTACACTAGAAATGTTTACCAACCGTACAAAGTTATGTGACTTTGGCTTTTGACACTTGCACAGACTCTTCACTTTAAAAGTGTCACTAGAAAAATGTATATCCAATTTTTAACATTTTCCAAAACAAACACACACTCACAACGTGACCAGAAATCTGTACTTCTTTATTTGTGGATATCACACAGACCCGTCCAAGCATATAGAGCTGATTAAGAAGGTTAGGTGTATCGCCTCACTTTTTTCAGAAAAATCACAGCTTTATGTGTATTTTCCCCTCTTCCACCCTTTATTAGTACTTAGGGTCCCTAAAGACACACATAATTTGGTTAAAAATGAATTTTGAATTGAGGTATTTCTACACATGTCATTGCCTGTATTAATCTTTGATTCTCTTTCCTTATTTACTTTTTTTCCTATTAGATATAATTTCTTTTTATTGTTACGGTATTTATGTTGCTTAGTCTATTGCTGCGAAAAAAAATATATATATATATAGCAAAGTGTTTAAGTTTGTTCAGTTTTGTCTTTCAAGCTCTACAAAAGGTACCATGTTTGTCTTGAAAGGGATTGAAACTCTACGTTACGCGGAAGTGAAGAAAAACATGCATTTCTTGCTACAGTTTGCTGTCGTTGTATTTTTTTCTAATCATGATTGCTTTCTATCTTTGTAGTTTAGAGGTTTGTCTATGTAAATACATGCATCAATGGACAGTCAGCTTGGGTCATCATCCTTGAGGTTCACTGAACTTAAGGTTCTTTACTGCATGCAAACCCCAATTCGATAGTTTGGTAAAAAAACAACAAAAAAAACCAAAAAACAACCACAACAACAACTGACACCCAATGCTATGAAACTTCTGTCTATATTGATGTGAGTGTGCATGCCAAAAATGTTGAGTGAGATTAAACAAGTTAGTTTGTCAGTTTCAACACGCGAACCAATACTGTGGCCGTTCAATATTTGATGTGGCAAGAAGAAATGGTACAATACGCAACAAAGGGATTTTAAGTTCACACCCCAGTCTGTCAGAATGGCAATGGTAGCAAAGAAAGAACTTATGTATTATTTTGCCACTCTTCCTTAGAACAAACAATGCATCACTCATCATAGGCCATTTCATTGGCTATACTTATTTTCTTACCGCGTTCGCTTCGAATTGAGTTCATTAGCTTTTCGCACAGTGACAAGATCAGGCGGTTTTTTTTTCTTCCTGCGGCTGGCCGCTACACGACTTGCTCTGAATTTAGATCCAAACAATGTGTTACTGGTTGTAAGTGACTTCATTGGTTAACCGATATTTTCCACCGCCTTAGCTTCAAATTAGTTTCAGTTGTTATTCGCACGGCGAGAAGATTAGACACGCTTTTCTGTACCTGACCAATAGTCACTTCACAAACAATACATCTAACACACAATCACCATGGGCGATTCGTATAAATTATGTTAGTCTTATTACGAAATACATCACTGTTTGTTTGGATGTACTATTCTATGGGCACTTTACAATCACATGCGTCTTCAGTTCACTTTTGTGATTTTTTTTAATGGTGTTCTTTTTCTATGGATGTAATTATCTAAGTGGAATGAATGTTTATTTGAAACTTTCATGAGGAAAATATGCCATAAAAACAAACGTACTTGTGATATGTTTTCAAGTAGGAATAACGTTCTGTCTGTCTCTCTCTCTCTCTCTCTCTCTCTCTCCGTCAATGTTGCTTTGATTGAAATACTAATGGAATTGTCCTCGTTTGAAGATACCTCTTCCGTTTGTCATGTCATTTTGTTTCAATAGTTTACACCCTAGAAAAAATTGCATAACGATTTTCTCTTCTTCCAATTGGTAAATCTTTGGATGAAATAAAATCTTGAGCTTGTATAATTCATGTATCTGAACTTTATCCTATTTTGGCACTACAAAATGTCACGGGATTTTGTTTTTAACATTAGATTTACCGTTTTCAGAAAAGAAACAATCACACGGCTTTTTCAAGAATGACGCAAGTGGCATTGCACTGTATAACCCTGCCTATGGTTAACTCTGAATTCTAAGTCAAAACATGCGTTCAGAAAAAATGTAACAATGTTCGTCCTATATTTTCTCAGTTTAGGCTGTCGGTATAACAAGACGCGTTTTGATGATGCTTTTTTCTCCGCCCTTAGATTCGTGAAAACTTTGCAGCGTGTGCTACGAAACACAGGACATCTCTTGAATTTGGGATATGCAGCAAAATGTTAAGCAGTCAGTCGACAATAAATATCACAATACCTTTATTACTAAATTGATGAATGAATGAAAACAATGAACATGTCTCACATAGAATGTGTCGTTGGACTTGTTACCTTTGTTTAATAATACCGCAAAAAAATAACAGACCCATCTCTCATCTTTTTCGATTTCGAATGCATGCAAGAGACCAGCATTCACATTCCTAATTTGTATGTGGCTCATCGAACGTGCGCGAAGTCCGTCCAAGTGCAAATTTGGTCATTGCCCTCAAAAGCAAGATTACTGGAGGACGTGCAAATATCTTTCGGGGTCCGAACAGGGTAGCCGATTTCGTCCAGTGGATCTTAGACCCCATCGACGAGACGTGGAGCCAAGAGGGCATCGAACGTTACGTAGATTGTCACGGTGATGGCTCACAATTTCTCTGGATACGATGGCCAATTTCTTCTTAGATACTATACGGAACAAAGTACCGAACGTTCGAAAGTGACTTTGAACGGAGCCTAAATCATTTCCATGCAAGTGGGACAAGTACAGTTTAAAGATTCGACGAGTTACTTGACCATGCCATTGAGTCGAATGCCCAAAACGTTTGGAATCACAGAAATGGCCAAAGGCTATTTTTCCGCACTTTTTCAATATCGAAGCAAATCAACACGCCGTTCTACCCTATTTGCCCAAGGCTTACTACTACGAACCGACAACATGCATACTGAACAATGAGAAACTTTCTACTCTTGGTACCAGACTCACGCCTCGGACCCCTTCGACTTTAAGGAAGAAATGTTAAAATATTTTCGTTCTGTGGAATATTTCGAGAATTATTCATAGAACACGGAGGGATCGATCCTTTGAAAGACGCCTGCACCATCGCCAAAGAGTGTTTTTTAGTATACCGCCAACTAGTCATGCCTGAAAACACCCTTGCTGTCGTCAGCCCTCAAACGACCAACTTTTTTAAACGTCAGTACTCGGTCAAATCCCTACGCTGGCTACATTAATTGTGCGACAAGGAAGAGAAATTGATCCATCGTGCCCGCAACGGAGGAGGCGAAAAGACCATCGCAACGTATTCGGTGGATTGTTGAGACTTAGAAAACCCCAAGATCGTGTACCAGTTTAACGCTTGCTTATTTACCGTGACACCAAAACGGACCATGGAAGACTTGGACCAAGCCACTAAGTTAGAACAGCAAGGATACCAAGTGGTGGAAATGTGGGAACACGAATGAAATCACCGTTTGAAAACCAATCTCGAGTTTAAACGCATCGTGGAAAGTTACAAGTTGGTGGAATAAATGAACGCGCGGGACAGTTTTTACGGAGGAAGGACAAATACCACCTGTTTGCTGTACCAAGCCGACGAGGAGAAAGGAGGAGAAATCAAATACTTGGACGTGTGTTCGCTTTATCCATACGTGTGAAAATATTGTCTGGTATATGCTATGTTTATATTGCTGCAACGAGACTTTAGAAGTGATAATTACGGTTCAAACCGTAAGTCTGATTACCGTTGTACCAACGACATTTAGTGTTCCAACAAATAAGGTTATCTCTGCTCTGAGGACATGTCACTTGCAAAGTGAACGTCATGTCATGGCGATATGTCGTTGGCAAACTAGAAGGCCTATTTTCGAATATGTCAAATGCAAATTCAGGAGAATTACATATTATAGTTGGCAGTGGGCATCAATATCATCTTACAACTTTTAATCATTAAACTTTAAAATTGGAGAATGTGTTCGTCTCACACATAATCCAGTCCAATGTATTTTTACGGCCTCGGCTTTTCTTGTTTGGAACCATTGTCGTAGATAAACATTATTTACCTAGGACACACACACACACACACACATGAAGGACGTGTAATTGTTCAAAATTTCTATATGACCCCGTGGGCTCCAAGGCAAGGTCAAAGGACAATAATTCATAACGTGTTCTACTTTACGTATTGATTATCATTTTCATCGTGTTGCAGTATCTAAGCACAAAAGTAGATGTGTAGTGTAAACAAAGAATAAATTCCCAAAATTTAAAAATAAATTGTACAGACATTGAGGAAATTAAACCCTACCAAAAACTGAAAAATTAAGTAAAGGAAATATGCAGATAAAATACAAAGACGTTAAAATTGTGTAATATGAATATAAAAAAAATAACAACAGATAAAAGACAGGAGCAGTCAGTGAGGTAAATATAGAACTTACGCATGGCATGTCATCGTGCGTTTAAAATCCAAATGCGTGAGATTATGTATGCTTGGAATGAATTTTAATCATCAAAAACCGACCCTTGTGGTCCAGATGTAAACACAAATATAAATGTTGTGTAGTTATGAAATTAAATTGAAGTATTTATGATTTGTGGAACTTAATACATAAATATTTTGTTTCTGATACGTCCTTTGAAATCAGTAAGTGTCACCCAATGTCAAAGTAAATTAGCTATAACTTCACCAAATTTTAAAGCATTTCCAGTCTGTCTCGCCCATTCAGAGCCTCTAAGTATGGTCATTAGTTCAAATGAATATATTATTATTATTATTATTATTACTATTATTATTATTATGTCCTGCATGGGAGCCACGGTGGCTCATCGGATAGCGTGCCGGACATATCTTCGTTCAACTTTTAGTTCCGCTTAGATGATATGTCTGTTAGGACATGTCTACGTGATTATTTTACATAAATAACGTTTCATTATGTCTAAATGTCTATGGTGTGAATACTGAAGGTAAAGTAAGGGCATGTCCGCCTCAGCCAAATCACGAATGAAATTATACTTCTACTGCTCAGGATTGACATAATATTGTCACAAGTGGTGGGGGAAATATGAGATCCGGAATAAAACCATTTAACTTAAACTGAAGACTACTTTGCCCCTACGCAAGCTGGAGCAGGATAAAGAACACAAGACATCATATATGTAAAGCACGTGTGCTACCACCCTGCTATCTAACAATCTTTATGTCAAAAGTAACTTTATGATCCGGTTCATGACGTAGCATTCCATTTACAATACATTATTCCTTTTATTAAAACAGATGTACTTGTTTGTATATTCCTGCCATTATTCTCTCTCTCCCTCTCTCTCTCTCTCTCTCTCTCTGCTTGTCTATTTATTTCTCTAGCGAAGCAGCCATTCGAAACAAATAAAATATGAGAGACAGAGTCTTTCTGCTTTTATATAACCACATCTTTGTATTGTATTTTTCCTTCAGTTATTTCGTCTTTGCATTTGAGCAAAAGTTTTCAACTATAGTAAGTTATATTCTGTCCATGATGACAATTTTAATTAAAAAATATATCGGTCCTTAGTTCAAATAAAACATGCTGCTGGATTGGTTTCCTCTAGTGTAGCAATAGCTATTCTCAAATGTATGTATATTATCCAATGAATGCCACGGATAGATTGAAGACCATAGTTCGAACATGTAATAGTCCGTATTATTTACAGAACGCGCTCCGCTGAATCCCTTTTATTTAGAGTTAATGTTCTGGTTCTTGTCAATGCCTTGAGTAGGTTGTTGTTAGTAACGTTGCACGCTTAAACTACCTGGCTCTCAAATATCGTACTTATTGTATGTAAGATTTAACAACTTTTCATCTTAGTAGGGTGCAAAGGTGGAGGTCGATTTTTCATTGATTTTAATATTTATTTTTCTTTCATTTTAACATTGTGACACTACGAAAAGTATTACTGTCAAGGCCGTTCCAATAGTATTGTCGGAGAATAAGTCTGATATTATTATAAATAACCATAATGCGTTGATTTTGTTAGATGCTTGTGTAATAGGCAACGTGCTAATATTACCAATGATCATACTACGTTTTGTTATATATTTTTGGAATGGATGACCTAATAATAATAATATTAGAAATGATCTTCATACATTGATTTTTTTTGAGATACTTGTTGAATAGATCATCTAGATAGAACAAAAGGACTTGTGTTTGTAAAGAGAATCAAGAAGGTGGGTTAAAATGATACATTTGAAAACCTGTCAGGACGCCATTCAATATTTTGGTTGCAAAAATGTTTTCAAAAGGACATTAAATAGACAAATAACGTGTGATTTCCATGCATCCAGCCTACCAAGATTTTACATATTTGGATCCACCTTTTGTATCTATCTATCTATCTATCTATCTATCTATCTATATATATATATATATATATATATATATATATATATATATATATATATATATATATATATATATATATATATATATATATATATATATATATATATATATATATATATATATATATATATATATATATATATATATATATATATATATATATATATATATATATATATATGAGGTCCTTGAACACAAATTTTGGAAGTAGGTCCTTGAACACAAATTTTGGAAGTACGTTTTTAATGTGAATGTGCAGATGTTACCATATGTTAACGGATACATGCGAATGGAATAACATATAGATTAAACAAGTTCTTCTGTACAATTACATGGGGTATACGATATACGATATAGCATTAACAAGTCACTTTATACTTTATTATTACATGGGGTATACAATAGCATAAACAAGTCACTTCATACTGTACTATTACATGAGGTATACGATATCATTAACAAGCCCCTTTGTACTGCATTATTACATGGGGTATACGATATCATTAGCAAGTCATTTTATACTATTACATGGGGTACGATATAGAATCAACAAGTCCCTTTGTACCATAATATTACACGGAACATTATATATCATTAACATTATCTTCGTCGTTACCTTGTTATCGTCGTAATTGCAACTACCATTTTCGTCGCAATCGTCATCATTATAATGCATTTTCTTTATTATTATTATTATTATCATTATTATTATTATCGATTTGATGTTGTAGGTATACTATTTGTTGCATGGTCATATTTTGAAAAGAGGACACAAATGTATCATTTTGTTTGTTAACAATACAGTATACACTTCTTCTCGCAGTAAATCACGTAATACTATGGAGGATCCAAAAAGTCACCATGACTACCGTATTTATATTTGAATATGTAGAATCTCTCTCTCTCTCTCTCTCTCTCTCTCTCTCTCTCTCACACACACACACACACACACACACACACACACATGTTTTAAGGTCAAAGTGGGGTCCTTCTCAGACGTATACGGAAATGGGGTCTGTTGTAACTTTGGTCTTTGCGGGAAGAGACCCCAATTAAGGGGGAGAGTGTTATTTAAAGACCCCACTTTCTACAGAACACACACACACACACACACACACACATAAACACACATATATAGTTATGTCTTTGCTGGTTGACCATCGGGGCTCGATGAAGTCAATCCTGCGCTGCTTTTGGCTGATGGGTTCTCATGTGGCTGATGAGTCCGATACGAGATGCGCATGTCCTGGAGCAGGGTGTGCACTGGAGCCATGTGTTGGTTCTTGACGCTGAGTCCTTCCTGCGTTCCCTGACGTCGGCAATTTTCGTTCTGCGGGCATCCTCGAAGGTTTTGCACCCATTACTAATCGCTACACGCCAGCCAGATCTATCCGTGACGCCGGACTCAAGGTCTGTCACAGATATCGACCAGCATCTCAGGCTATCCATGATGGAGTCTTTGAATCTTTTATTCGAGCGACCACTTGATAGAACGCCATACAAAATCTGACGTGGCATTTGATCTCCACCATACGGAAGACATGACCCGTCCACCGGAGTTCGGCTGTCGTGACCATCGCTTCGATACTGGTTATGCTTGCTCTATCCAGCATTTCTAGGTTCGTCACTCTGTCTTGCCATCTGACGCCCATAATCTAGAACAGGGCTCTTGTGTGGAAGGGCTCAAATTGATTGATGTGTTTCTTGTATGTTGTCCAGGTTTCACATCGATATATGAGGCTTGTTAGCACAACTGCCTTATACACATTTATCTTGGTGGACAGTTTTATATTCCTGTGGTTCAACACAAGAGGGCGAAAACGTCCTAGTCATCGACTGGCGCTGCTGATGCGTACCGTTATCTCTTTGTCTAGTGATCAATCGCAAGATATGATGCTTCCATGGTACTTGAAGTGATCGACAGTTGTAAGCTTGGAGTTTTCGATTGACACAGTCGGGGGGGGGGGGGGAGCGATGGTGCCTGGGACAAGTTTGGGAAGTACATCTGTTTTGTTCAGACTGATAGTGAGTCTGAAGAATCTCGATGCTTCCGCGAAGCGAGTAACGATGATCTGGAGATCTCCTTACATGTGCGCCATGAGAGCACAGTCATCCGCGAAAAGTGCTTCAAGAATAAGTTTCTCCATGGTTTTGGACCAGCCATTCAGTCGTTGAAGGTCGAAGAGAGAGCATTCCAGGTTGCACCTTATGTACACTCCTTTCTGGAGATCATGTGTAGCATGGTTCAGGACACATGTGACAAATAGGTTGAATAATACTGGGGCGAGAACGCAACCATTCCTCCAGACTTGAGTGAAGAGCATTGCACAAAAAAAAAAAGCGCGTGAAGGAGATTATGGTGAAGAAGCTGTTGTGCTGGAGCCATCTCACCCTCTTGGTCGCAGAAGTCGGAATCAAGTTGCACGAAAACTCGTGATGGCTGATAACTTATTTGGCTGCAGTGGATGGCCAAGGTTGCTTTTTGTGCTCCGACGTGCCCTCTGCACTCAACAGTGTATTGCTGAACCACCTTAATGGCCTTTGGATCTTCTGATTGATCTCGTCCGCCCAATCAACTAGAACAGTATTCGTATGTTGGATTGAGCAATTCCCTAAAATTACCGGAAGACTCGAGACCTACCGGTTACCCTCACCTGGTTTATCCCGCAGTCGAAGAGGTTTCCTGGTATGTGGCCACAGGTGAGAGTTGTGAATCACGGGAGGACCAAGGTGGATGAACTAACCATGGGAAGGCACGACATGTTCCAACCATCAGAGGTATTGCCTCTCCCTAGAACCCCATAACCCCATCTATATATATATGTGTGTACGTGTGTGTATATATATTAAAGTCCAGATTGCAGTGCGGATTTGTGGGTTTACTATACAAATCAATATGAAATGGCCCGATTTGAAGTCCTGATTGGTGTGTATAGTTGTGGTTTACTATTCAGATCAGTATGGGAAGGCCCGATTTAAAGTCGAGATTGATCTGTGTAGTTGTGGGGTTATTACACAATCATATGTGATGACTCGATTTTAAGTCCTGATTGGTGTGTCTAGTAGTGGTTTACTATAGAAATCACTATGAGATGGCCCGATTTAAAGTCTGGATTGGTGTGTGTAGTTGTGGTTTACTGTACAAATCAATATAGGATGGCCCGATTTCAAGTCCAGATGGGGCGTGGGCCCCGAGTGGCCGAGTGGTCTAAAGCTCTTTCCGTCACGGATCACTGCCATCTCACCTATGTATGCGTGGGTTCGAGCCTCGGGCCAATGTGGATATGTGAGAAAGCTTGCCAGTAGCTTATCGTGGGTCAGTGGTTCTTTACGGGGTTTTCCCGGGTTCTTCCTCCACCATTAATACTGGCCGCCATGTATAGCCCATCTTGTGCTGAAAAATGGCGTTAAACCCTATAACAACAACAACAACAACAACAAGAAGTCCGGATTGGTGTGTGTAGTTGTGGTTTACTATACAAATCAGTATACGATGTCCCAATTTCAAGTCCAGATTGATTTGTGTAGTTGCAGGGTTATTACACAAATTAGTATGGGACGACACAATTTAAAGTCCAGATTACTATTTGTAGTAGTGGTTTACTATGCAAATCAGTTATATTTATGTTTGTAATAATTGCTCTTTTATTAATTATCAAAATCTGCCTGTAAAATGCTTTCATAAATTCTGATACCTGTTGATTATTGTCTGCTTTATATTAATTCTCTATTTATAGTCTCAACTTGTTTTGTTGATGAAAAATTCAATGTACAAGTACAATCGGATTCGAAAAACGTTTTACAATTTACATACCAGCAATGCACGATGGACAAAGACACACAGTCAAATAAAACTTCATGTTCGTATGTGCACATGTGTGTGTGGGGGGGGGGGGGCGTTTGCTATGGTCAGATAAAACTATGAGGTGCAACCATGAGAAATTAACATTCTAAATATTGCGTCAGAAGTTATGTGGTATTATAAAACTGTAAATATATTCGTATATTTTCTGCACTAGAAGAACAATTATCATTCTCAGCAGAAAATTCCCGAGAGAAGGAAGGATAGTCAGTTAAGGTTTCGTTTTAAAAAGTTTTGATTGAGTACGATACATTTGTATTATATTCGATGCATTACGCAGACGATCGCCGATCGACTTTACTTAGGTGAGTGGGAGTGTCATGGACATTTTGCGATCAATTATTTTATGTTTCATGTGTCATATAGATTGACAGTTTAGCGTTGGTAGAGACAGATTGATGATCATAGATGGCAGGAGTGAATTTATCAGACAGCTGAACAACATCTAGATAGACCAACGCTGCACACATTTTTGTGTGAATCTGGTAGAAGTAAATCAGTTATATGGTATAGACATTGCTAATTATTGTATGAAAAGTACATTCTTTTGACTCATTCCCAAAAACCGGGTGCAAAACTCCCAACCAAACATAAACGCCTATGTTGAAGGAATACCGATTCGACAGGACATGATTAAGAAAAAAGGACTGATAGGTCTATAAAATGGAATCATGGTATGCTGTTTTCAGACTGAATTGGAGATACGTAATTATCTTGAGAAAATGCAGAAAATGCAGTCGATTTAATATATTAGTAAAGAATTGGACTTTTCGACGTGTCTCGTTATTTGGAAATGTAGAGGCAAACAGACGAATAGGTAACTCTATCCTTTTTTGTGTAAGATGAATGTTCAGAACCTCCGGAATAATTGTATTTTATTTCTTTATCACATCAGTATAAATGTCAAGGGGTAGGTAAATTTACTATTTAATTTCACTTTGAAAATATAAATGATATCTTCGAGTTTTGAATTATATAAGGAAATATTTAATAAATTAAATGAAAATATTGTGTAGTTGCGAATGGCACTACAATTGACCCACGTCATTATTTCTGTATGCTTACTAAAAATAGGTCAATTTCCTTCCCTTCATATATTGTAATGGAAAATAATTCATGCCTTGCATTGTCGATTACCGCATGCACAACAACATCGATAACAAGGTCTTCCAAATTTCTACATTAGTTTAGCAGCAGCGAATGTTTACATACAGTTTTTCAGATTATATAACTATAGTATTTCAGACTGTCTTTCTTGTGCAGAGAGTTGAGAGGTAAGTGTTACGATTGGTCGACCTGGTCTCAGGATAAGGTCATTGGGTGGGAAATAATGATGCCTGTCTGACATATGATGTCTCAATGCTGGACATCATTATAAACGTTGATGTAGTAGGTAATATACCTGCTAAGTTGGCGCACCTGGTATCATCGCTCAAGTTTAGCCGTGTGAAAAAGAGAACATTGACTTTGAATAATGTCATTAAATAGACGCGATGTGCGTCAGTTAGAAGAGTTGTAGACAATTTATCAGGATTTGTTTGTGCTTTTAAAATGGATATATATTTATCCTCCTTAAGTCCAATTGAACTTATCTTGTTTACTCGCTTCGCTTTCCTGCTTTATTTGATCAGACAGTACACAAATCTAAGGTAAATTGGGATACTAAGCGATGAATAACTGTGTTTTGACTTTTTCAGTATCCGTTTTTCATTGTACATTTATGATTCGTGCTCAGATTATTATAATGTCACCATCTGCATGAGACGATCGTATTGATGCTTTTGTAAATTTGGATATTTATTGTATTTATGTAACATGTGATGTATTTTTGTAAAATTCTAGAGCATTTCTGGAAATGGACTTCAATTTTATTTTGCCATGCCTATTCTAATTGGTTCCTGCAGAACTGATGCACGCGCACTGCTCTCGGTTTGCTTAGTAGATACAATAAATTTGAAATCTGACCTCCTTAAATACCACAATCCAAATGAAGGACGTTAATTCCGCCACATATAAAGTAATACCGCTTGCTCCAAATGCATGATCCAAGCTGAATTGTTTTCACAACACTTTTGCATCTGTTTCTTCTCCTAATTTCTTCGTTTTGGCTTTTTTTATATTCATGAGAAGGTTGCCGAACTTCTTCCTCTATTAAAATTCGATGTTGATAGAGCTTCTTGTGTAAAGTTCCTTTATCGTTTTCCATCGATAACCTTAAACATGTCTTCAGACTTGTTAGCACTTCCTTCCGTATATTTGCAACATGCAATCTGATGGTTAAAGCAAACATCGTTTCAGGTTGCAGATACTTTTATAATGTCTAAAACCGATACTTCACATGAACAAACAATCAGTTAACGAACATGTTGAAGAGGAAATTGGTAGCATCTCTTGTGTTTAAATTTATTTAAAACATCTGACCAGATGTTTGCGAATACAACAACAAAAGTGAAATTAGCAAAGCCTACATATATTGCACACCGAACGTGAACACCAAAATGTGAATCGAGAAAACCATACAAATAAAATAGTACGACAAAGAATGGAAGACTGTGTACATGAATTACTGGAACGAAAACAATTATAAGTACAAAATACAAATGTAGCGCGAAATTGATAATTAAAAAAATATTCACCTTTGAAGAACTATAATTTTACAACCTATGAAATATATCTATAAACATGTTAAAAATGTTCAATATTCCATCAAATTACTTTTATCTGAGACGTGTCCAATTTCAAGGCTTTAAATTATACTTTAAAGATACCAATATAAAGATCATGTTAGCCCGTGATCGTCTATTCTTATTTCTAAATTTGTGCAGCATATAAAAGAGTTTTCGGGGCAAAGACACTTCAATGCTAATTAAACAGGCTTACACATTTCTTGATATGTTTAAATGTTGTTAATATGTCAATTTTTTTTAAATCACAAAGTTAGCAGAGGTTCATAATCCTAACCAAAATGAGAGTAACGTTGTAAAATATATTGTTCCGTTTCTGTCATATAATTTTGCCTCAATAATTAGCTTTAAATTTTCAATTGGAATAATATTTTAATTAGATGTGCCACTACCTGTAATAATACACCTCACATTGACTTTGATACACATTCATCAGATGTATCACGCTCTGTAATGATACGCATAGCGAGGTCTTGGATATATATTCATCGGATGTGTCACGCCAGGTTTTGATACATAGCCCAACGACATCCTATGTATACCCTAAAGTTGTGTGACTCATGGTACTGCAGTCGACAAAGCATTTAAAATGATATTATTTGTTTTCCTCTTACATTTCGTACCTGAATTTCTGGCTTATTAGGGTTATTTAAACTTTTAAAGTTATTTCCAGGTGCCTTCATGTAATGTACTAAACTGTCTTTTTCTGCTTGTAATTATCTTCATAGCATTGCGTGGGACATCTACTGCTAAATAGTGCTTCGTCTTCAATCACATTTGTTTCATCTTATACAAAACTTAATTTGCTTTATTCGTTAGCAGAATGTGATAAAGTGGAACATATTAATCCTTTCTATAATTTCGACAATTTTTACCTTTACAATTACAATATAATAGCATTACATATTTTTCGAAAAAAAGAGATTTAATAATTAATTTGAAACGTGTGAACAAACTCAAAAAGTGCTGTAGACGTTACTGAACGAACCGAATGCATTTATTGATTCGATTTAGTTATATCTGAAAACAAATGTAAATTAATGTGCTATCCGTTCAAGACTGAAAACGAAGATCGTATGCAACGTTCTGAAAACAGTAAACCATAAACGATTACGTCAGAAAGCCTCAAACTTCTGTTACAAGGAAAACAATGTCATAAGTATAAACCCTTATCATGCTTGTATTTATAGCAGAATTTGTTTTTCAAAATTTGTATGATGACTTTTGTCTATTGTAACTTTTTTTCTATTACCCTTAATAGGTCGACCAATGGGTCGGGGAACCATCCCAATGTCACCTTACAATCAAACATTTCTGGTTATCAGATAATCTAGGGATAATAAATATAATCAACAGAGAAAGAAGAAAAAACAGACACATGCATACACACATGTATATGGCACACAATCTAGGTGACATGGACTTTGTGATATTACAGTATTTTGTTCCTGTTTACCATCAAGTCAGAGACAAGTTACATGTTCATTATTGAAGTCCATTTTTGAAGATATTGGTCCTCTTTTTTATTTACCTTGGCAGTGTATTATTCAATATTCTTATGCATTGCAACTATTTGCTTACAAACAAAAATAGAAGGATTTTTCATATTAAATCTACAAGAGTAAATAAAATATTTTGCCAAAGTAAGCAGGAAATTGCCCAAACTGTCCAATTGTTCACTCCCTAAGAATGTTTCTTTTTTGGACAGATGTACAATATTTGACCAAAAAGGTGCAAAAACTTCAATAAAACGGTACCAAAACTGTGAGGTAATACTGCAGTCATAAAAGAGATGCTCAATACTTTCATGTTCACCCTTACATAAAGTACGTTTGTTGTCATCTAATATGTTAATTCTTTTTAGAAAATCGTTAGTAGCGATTATTCTATGGATTAATTTAAAGTTAAAAGAGATCAACTTGGTATCCTTGGTACAGCATTTCGCCCGGCTCTAAATCTCAGACCACTCCTCACTACTTATATTTGTATTAAATACTTGCATCCAAGTTTCTTGCTTCACAGTGTGTTGCCTCTTAGCGTCCTGTAAAATATCTTTGTAAACAAACTTGAGTGAATCTTGTTTTCGCAAGTTAATTATTTTATCCTCCTGCTTATCAAAATTATTATGTACTAAATGGATTTTTATGGCATCTTTCCATGCTTTTGGAATTTTGGATATTAAAGAGAAGTATTTCAAGAAATCATCGCTTCTAGTTTTTTGTTTTATTATTTCAAAAGGTATTAAAATACCATGATCATCTACTAGATCATTCAGAATTTCAAAACCAGCTTCTGTCCAGGATTTGTATTGATAGAACATTTTAGGGGAGACAAAGTTTAAAATACTCATGGATAGATACTCGTTAGGACTTTGCGGTTCTTCTCTCCAATTAGATACTCCCAAAACTACATCTCTCCAAAAACTGTTTTTAATGAACTTACTAAATTCTTCTAATTTCCTTATCCCTAAATTCCAAATATCCTTTTTATTTCTGAGTATACTTGTATTGACTAAGTTCTGCCACGTTCCATTTTCCTTTTCCAGCAATCTTTTAACCCATCTTATCTTAATATATCTAATGAATGAAAATATGTGTATCATATTTAGTCGTCTCTCGTTTCCTGGGGAAACTAGTATATCACGTTTTATTTTCTCTACTTTCTCCACCCCATACAAATTTAAATAACGTGCGATTCAGTTCTGCTTCAACTTTTGCTGACGGGTTTGGAAGTGCTGAACAAAGATGTATGTATATGGGCAGAAAAAGAGTTTTTACAACAATTACTTTTCCAACTATTGACAGATGTCTTTGACTCCAGCTTGCCAGTATTCGTTTTGATTTTGTTAGTTTCTTCATTTAATTAATTTCCACCATCTGTTGTAAATCTGGAGAAAATTATATGCCAAGGAGTATAAAGTTAGAAGAGGACCAAATTAGGCCCATTTTAGGACATATTCTTTCATTAGAAAATTTCCTGTTTCCAATCCAAATAGCTTTAGTTTTTGTTATGTTACATTTAAGTCGAGATACTAGAAAAAACCTTGCAAGATATTCATAGTTGCTTCAAGAGAAAAATGAGATCCATCAAGAAGAATAAAAGCGTCATCGTCATACTGACCCAATTTATCTTCATTGGCGTCAAATATTACTCCCCGTACATCCACATTTTGCTTTAAAGTTGTAGCTAAATTATCAACCCCAATGATAAACAAATAAGGTGCAAGGGGATCTCCTTGACGACATCCTCTTTCAAGTCTAAAAAAGATGACATATGGTCATTATTTATAACACAACTATTAGAGTCATTGCAAAACAGTCTAAACCACTTACAAACGGAATCACCAAAATTAAAAATTTTAGATCTTCTTCCACAAAGATCCAGTTAATTGAGTGAAAGGCTTTTACGAAGTCTATTAACAATAATAAACCATATATGTTTTCATTGTCAAGATGGTCCATGATATGATATAATAGTCTGATGTTTTCTCCAATGAATCTTCCCTTCATATATCCTTTTTGAGTATCACTGATTATTGATGGAAGAACCTTTTTAATCCTAGATGCAATTGCTCCCGAAGCAATCTTATAGTCAATATTTAAAAGTGATATTGGTCTCCAGTTTTTAAAATATCTTCTGTCTTTATCTTCCTTTGAAAGACATGTGATGACTCCTTGAGTCTGAAAATCTGAAAGTTTTCCTACAGTATATCCGTAATTTATTGATATACATATGAATCCCCCAAGGGACGTTCAAAAGAATTTATAGAACTCTACACTGAATCCATCCGAGCCAGGACTTTTTCCATTCTCCATCCGTTTTAGAGACATTCCGAATTCATTAAATGTAAGCAGACCCTCGCATGATTCTCTTTCCTCTTGACTAAGTTTAATATTGTGATTAAAAAATCTATTTCGAGTTTCTTGAGTAGCCTCGTCATCAAGCTGAGCAATTCTACTTTTGAACAATTCCATATTAAACTGTTTTTGAGCTTCTAAAATATATTTTTGGTCAGATATATTTGCCCCATCATCTAATATAATTTTAGCTGTATTCATATGAATGTCATCTGATACAAGAAAGTAATCTAATATACTTTGTTTCAAGGGAGATTTTTGCCTCCAGGTATACATCTTGAAGCGTTGATTGTAATTTCGCCAGGGATCAATTAATTCCAATTCGTTTTTCAGGTCTTTAATCGCTGCCCTAGAGTGTTGGTATTTGATATGTAAAATATTATAAGTACCCAAATCTAAGTCTTGAACAGTATTCCAGTATCCGCACATTATATTTGATGAGTTTTCAAAAATAAAATCTCCTCCTTTAACTTTCTAAAGAAAGCTAGGATTATCATCATTAAAACCATACAAATTCATGAGGGTTATTCTGTTGCCATTAATTGTAAAATCTAAAATAATAAATCTCCATTGACTGTCACATCTTTCTCTATGAATTTTAAATTCAAAAGTATTTCTAAAAAATATTGCAACCCCAACACTATTACTAGAATTTTTGGAACGGAGTGTTTATGTATTTTCTAATCTACACCTGTAAAGCTATTATTTATTTGGGAAGTCAAAAAAAAGTGCAACGGAGTTATACAATTATGATCGATCACAGGAATGTCTTTGAATGCCGCCGAAATAAATTTATGACAATGATATATTTTATTTCTCCCGGCATTGAATAAGAGTTAACCAGTATTAATGACATAACCGATTGTTTTTTTAGTCGACAGTGTCTAATTATACCATCTAGAGATGCTTCAAAATTCTTGATGGTAGCATGCTTTACAATTTCTTTCTGTTCAATTTGTATATAATAATATTATTTGTTTAAATGATTATGTCTAAATTATTATTTGAAAATCTTGCCATATAGTCTTCAGCGATTCTTATAACTTTGTCATTATTGTCGTTGTTATATTTTATCATAATATGTTTTGAGTTCTGTGTATTTTCTACCACAGTCTTACACAAATAACTGCATATTTTCTATAAATCCAACACTACACTTCAGGCACTTTATGTCCTAAACTCTCTATCCGTACGCCTTGTAAATGATATCTGCAAAATTCTTTACACAAGCTTTGTCACAAGGTGTTGTAGAGTCTATCGTAAACAAGCTGCAATTATTCTTTGTTTGAATCATTGTATATATGGCTTTGGTTGATCCGAGAAATAAAAGTTTGATTAAAACTATTCATGACGCCAAGAACAAATGTAACAAAGATTGTGCATCTCATGTATAATCGACATTCAAAATCAAACGCAACACCAATGGTGGCGACAGTATCGTCGATACTAAAATGAAAAACAAATGAGCAACAACGATTATTAAATATCTCGAAGATCAAAGATATTTCTTTCAGAGCAAAGTTTATTGTATTAGTAGAAACAAACAATACTTGGATTATTAGTGACAAACGTGATTCTGTCCTTCATAACGAAAAACATTGCCGCATAAGTAAAAATTCCAAATCTGGAATGTTGACTGGTATTGCTAAATCGTATTATGAAAAAGCGTATCCTGTAACCGATGCTGTTTATGGACTTTATCGGATAAAGGATAAACCCAGCGTTAATAATCTTAAACCGATGAAATTTTCAAAAATAAATGGTGTAGCTGAACGAGTAACGGAACATATTACAGACGCGATACGTGGAGACGGTTTAACGGATACAATACTTAAAATAGTAAACGAGTGGGGAGAAATAGTTAAAGATATCGATGCATCTGTCAGAGACGTGCGCAGAATCAGGAAAGAAATTAAAATTCCCGATGTAGGTAAGAACAAAAACCGGAGAGATTTTATACGAATCAAATTATAAATCAAACGGAGTTTCCATTGAATATATTGATCATAATGCGCATCTATGGATTAATGCAGTAACAATAATTCAACGTTAAGTTTTCTAAAGGAGATATATTTTATTTTATTAACGAAATAGGAAGAATGATCTTGTATCAGTATGGCTGTTTCAAAGTTCAGATAATGGAAATTATGATTAGTGTGTACGACCTAATGACGTTATTTATCGCACAGAATCTCTCCAAGAAGAAATGAAAAATCTTGCGTTGAAATATACCCATTGCCCTGACGATGTCACGGCTGAACAAGTACTGAGTAATCGTTTTACTGTTTCTTCAGTTGCTGCTCATTTTGCTAGAGAGAAAAATTCGTAGAAACTAACACGATTGGATTTTTTGAAGAAACAGAGTTTTGTCGAAGACTGTCCCTGTGGATTATGGAATACGAATACGATTATAGAGATGTTATTAAGCTGATATGGTTGCATGTTATCCGGGACGTTTTATTGATATTGAACAGTGTTCTAAGTATTTGGAGCTATTTGGACGTCCCATACACATAATGACCAGTGTATCGGACCATTACCAGATTTTCATTTGACTGGATTCTCTTGTATCGAGTCATTTAAATTTGCCGAAAATCTTCATCCGATTTGTTAGGTCTGATTTGGTAAATATTTTTCAGACAAAATGTGGGCACATTATTACGGTATATACTCGGTGTAAAAATAGTATTATTGTTAACAATAAGCGAAGCAATTATATAATATCGTCCGTATAAAGAAGTTTTTCTCACCACAAGAAAAAAAGAAGGTTTCGATATGAAAATCCTGTTATAAATGATTTTGAAAATAAAATCGCAAAAGATATTGGCAGAAAAATAATCTGTCAATTCACACAAGGATGATCGTATGATCACAAGAGACATTGTACAAGATTGATTATAGATGATGCTGAACTAGATTGAATTGTTGTTGATACTACGAATAGAAATACGTTTATAAGTCGAAGTAGTGTTAATTTATCAGACGGAACTTAATTACTTGCAATTTTCAGTTATATTGATGATGAGTCACCACAGTTCACTCATTTGAGTTCTTCAATGCTCGCGTACGTTTCGATAAATCTTTTATCAATGATAAATATAATTTTCAAGTTTGCTGTCAGAGTCGCTATGGTTTCATTTTATATCAATAAAATAATAATACAGGATTGCTAGAACAACTACATATTAGCACTTGTGCATCATGGTGTGGATGGAGAATAAAACAAGAAAATATACTTACATATTCTGAATCGTCGAAATTAAGGTAGTTTATTACCACAAAGTCAAATATCAAAGTTGTCATCAGCACCATCTGTATTTGATCATGTAGCTAGATATAAAACAGTTTATCTCAATGGACATGGAGCTTGTGGTAAAACAACTCGTGTGATTGAATTATTCTTGCACAGGAGTTAGAAATATGTATATAAACACCTACGTTAGACTCGCAAGAGAAATGAAATAAAGAAATATAATATAATGTACGTATCACCAATTGTTTCGATGGAAGGGAGAAAAAAGGACTCCTGAGCGAATGGGAGAGAAATATATTCCGACGATTAGTATTTGGGATGAAATTTGCACCGTTTCATTCGAAACGTTAAAAATATTTCTTAATTGGTTATTGACAAAAAGTACTGCTGTTATAATATGCGGCGATCATTGTCAGTCGCCACCTTTTGCTGGATTGTCTCCACATAAATGTCTGAGAAATTTTGTAGTTTGTTATGAAGAAATAACTGGTGATTATATAGAACTTGATCCAGAATTACCAGAGTTTAAGAAATTAATCAGACTACAATCGAAAAAATTTCAATGTGAAATAATACGTCAAAAAATTTCAGAAAATCTGATAAACAATATTTGGAATTTTGGGAGACCAGATGATTTGATAGTTGCAAGCAGAAAGATAGTTCGTGATACACTTCAGCAACAATGATTTATTTTACAAAAGACTTTTTTAAAAATCTACCTGTACCAGTTTGTTATCGACCGGTTCATACGCCACGACAGAATATCGACGTTGATATACCAGGATCATCAGAACAACAAAATAATGTATTGAATAATATTGTAGTTCATCTCAATGTTGCTGAGAGTGCATTAACCATGAAAAAGACTCCACGGACGATTGGATATGCAATGTTAATTCATTATTCACAAAGATTAACCATCTCTGGTCAAATGTTTGAATCGTCGATGATTGTATCGAATGGTCAAATGTAGTTTATCCCGCAGTGTCTCGAGTCCGAAGAATATATCAGCTGCGGAGAATTGTCATAGACTTCATATAAATGCTGGTAATAACATTGGTATTGATAATGATATTGATATAGCAAGACAAAAGTTAGTTTTAAACAGTGTGACAAAAAACAATAAGCACGACTTTGATCTTGATGTTGAATGCATCATGACATTGAAACAACATCAAAACAGTAATTGTGCGATTTGTAATACAGCAATGACGTAGCAGTATTCAAATGATAATCCTGGACAATTTACTGTAGACGGAATTAATAATACATTTGGTCATACACACGAAAAAATAATGCTGATTTGTCTTGAATGTAATAGACGTCGAGGTGAATGTAAATGCGGTGATAATTGTTTGTATTCATGAATTACTTGTAATTGTTCTCGTACGAATCCACGTTGAGAGGCAGTTTAATCTAATCTGTAAGATTACAGGTCTACCCTTGGATCTTACCACGCTAGAAATTGTATGTGTCGTAATACTCCAAATCGGAAGAGTCGCTCTTTTTTAATCGCCTTCATGTTCCCCGGGTTCATATAAATATCTTACAGTAACATTACCTAATACTGGTTTTTTGAAAAGTCATGTCGTTGTATTGGTATATGTTTGTAATCGCATTAATGTTTCATGGCAGTTGTTCGAATAATTTTATTATTTAATGCATTTATCATACTTGGTAATCTTCCAACCCATTTGCGTGATCTTAACTCTTTCTGAAGTATTTCCTTCGCATATTGATAACTAAATAACCGCTCAGTAAGTGTTCGATTAAATCGTACAACAATTGCATGATCAAGATGAATGGCGATAGGCCCTCGACTAATTTGTACGTTATGATTTGCATCAGAGATGATACTGTACAAAGAAACTCCATGCTAGGATGAACATGTAATGGTTGTGGCCATCTCAAGGGTCCTCGTTGATAAATTTGCTCGAAGCCAGAAGAAACTTCAGTTGCTGTTTTAGTTCATAATGGTTTTGCTTCCTTGTAACTACTTGCAACGTCAACGACAGTCAACGCGTAGTATTTGTATGTTGATTTATGTCTTCCAATTTTAATACTATCATGTAGTAAAAATAATATATCTGATTGATGAACTTCATTAGGAGCGCTGGTGTCAAAATGTGCATGCTGAATTTTTGATAGGTGGTGGTAGACAATTTCCCATATTGACTGTCCTGCTAACCATTTTGCAGCAACACTACATGCAACATTTGCTGCATCAGCTAGTTTACTAATTGATGTTCTACCCCTCCAATATCCCCTTGGACTTTAATAAATCGATTGCATTATTTCAACAATCGGTTATTTAATGACCGGCTCTGAATAATAATTTACCTTTCATCGCAGGTCTTACTAACCAAGTAGCTAATGATTCTCTGAAAGATTTATTTGTATATAATTTATTGGATGAATCAACTTCACATTAGCAACATGTCGTTGTTACAGATCTTTATTTTTATAAGCTATATCATGAGCATGTCATGCTCGATCAATCGCATTTATTGGATATTCATCAGGTATTCGTTGATCTCGCTCGACAAGTCGAATACCAAGTCAGGTACCAGAACCACAATGCTTATATCCAGGAAGTTGTTTTTCTCCTGGGTATTTAGCCCATGGAGTTCCTTGTAATTTGTATAATGCAGTAGCGATATCACCACCAACTGTATTATTATAAATAAATAAATAAATAAATATATATATATATATATATATATATATATATATATATATATATATATATATATATATATATATATATATATATATATATATATATATATATATATGTTTGTACCATATTTTGCACAATTACCTGTAAGTGAACGCTTTCATTTGTTTTTTTATTATTGTCGTTAATCTACTTGTCATATTTAGTCGACAGTTGATTATCAGAGATGTTACGATGTACTTAAAGATTTTACTGAAAATGCAAAAGTGTTAAATAACATCATTACTTTTTTAACTGATATTGATGAAGCACCATCCGTAGACGATCTTGATGGATTTATCATTTAGTTGTATATGATGATGTTATGCTTGACAAACAAACAAGTCCAGCTAAAATATTATCCCGTGGAAGGCATACAAATACTGATATGATTTATGTTAGTCAACGATATATACGAATAACTCAAGTAATCAGAGATGACTGTAATATTTGAGTTGTGTTTCATTTAGTTGATACACGTACTCTGCGAAATATTCAGCAGACTTAGTGTAGTGGGGATATGGACATGATTAAATTCAAACATTTCTTTTCAAATGCACAATCTGCTTCGCACGGATTTATAACAATAATTTACTAGATTCCAAAACAAGACATCATGTAAGTGTTGATAAATAATTTGGCTGATATAATGATAATTTAATTATAGCAGCAGGGATGATGTGACCTCAATAAAACGTCCGGTGGGTAAACAAAAACAAACACACAACTTTAGAAAACAGAAACAACAAAAATAAAGTAACAACAAAGCTAATCCAATTAGAGAAACGATCGGTAAAGTTGGAGGCTTCGGTTTGGCGTTATTATGCTTCTATTGTTTTTTATCGTAAGAGGATTTAGTTTTCAAAATGACGTTTCAGCAAAAGATCTGTTCACCTCTCTGCTGCTCTTCTTAACAGGGAATAAACGTAACAGTTGAAATTATGATTTATTTGTTAATCATGTATCCTCAGCTCCTAAATTTCACTGGGGAGGGTGTTGAGCCCGTATACGTTTCTGAAGATTTAAAGGTTTAATCAAAACGGTTTAACGGACATAAAACGAAAACAACCATCATATATTTGTTATAATCTCTCCCTCTTCGCATATATTAGACCAATCACCGTTTCGTTCTTGCAGTGTTTTAGATATGTTAAAGGGGTGTCAGAGCAAGAGACGTCAGTAAGTGCCGTGCTTCGGTTAATGACAATCTAGCGTAACTTATAATATATTTAAGGTTTCAAACAATCTGCATTACATGCATATAAATACTTCATGTGCAGTGGATTTAAATTTGATTGAATGCATCATACATATGTTTCAATGTACCTCCAGGCTGATCTCTAAGCAACAAAGATTCTGCTTAGATCATTGGACAGCCCGTGCTTAGAGAGCTTGGATCATTGCAGCTTGAAGCAAAACCCAAACGAAAAGAAAAAACCCAACAAATGAACGCTTACGAAACACTAGCTAGGTCTACAGCTATTACGAAGCAGAGCCGTTCCAAAAAAGACTACAGTATGTTGCAAAAGCTGTAGATGTTCAGCATTGATAATATGCATGAGAGCAATTGATCCAGGTGCATGTGTGAGGTCATCTAACGCTAGGATATACGGTGGGTTAGTCATCATCATCATCATCATCATAATCATCATCATTATCATCATCGTCATGTAAAACAAGGTTATGTTAAGCTTTTCTCTCCAAGAATTAATTCCTGGGCAACGGTTATTTTAATTTATTCTAGTTATTCCATCATTAAAGGGATACATTTAAAGGTAGAACAAATGTAGTTATAAAAAACAGAGCATCAACAAACCACGTACCAACGACGAGTTGAGTATTTGAAGCTAAGATCAGCCATGATTATACTTTATCATTTTGATAATTTTAAATACACTGTTCTCTCCTAACTACAAGATATTAAGGTGCACAACAACACATCCAACTACATCAAGAACTGATATATCGCATTGCTTTCCTCTCTTGGATGATGCGAAGACCAAAATAAATGGTTGTGATTCACAATCTGTATTGGGCTTAAAATTCGCAATTGCCGTCAGTGAGGATATACCCTTGCTCTACTTCCTATGTGATGCATGGTATATCATAGTATATTGTGGTGGCTCAGTGGTTAGACTGCCGTATTGGAGATCAAAAGAATGATGGATTGTATTAAATCGAACCAAAATCAGATTTTCCAACAATTTGGTTTGCAAGACATTTTACCTCAAGTACCTCGGCATCAATCATTTTGTAATTGCCGTTATGAAACCAACGGCTCAATTAACATATTTTTTCTTGAAGACAAACTAATACAAATATTGATACTTGCATATGGTTTCTGACGTTGTTTCTATTCAATTTGCTTTCGTTCTAGACGATTGGAATTATACTGTATGACCACTGTCCAACGTTGTGCGATTTGTGTTTCAGGTTCTTCAGAATAATAAATGGGATCATTTTGGGTCGGACATTAAATGATTCCTCTCAACTTATAACCGAACATTCATTCTATAGATTGAACATACAGTAGTCCTCTATGATACAATCAAATAACCATGATGCAGGGCAAACGGTGTCTTTGTTGCTGTTATAGGGTTTAACGTTATTTACAGCACAATATAGGTTATTCACGGCGGCCAGTATTAGTGGTGGAGAAAGAACCCGGGAAAACGCCGGAAAGATCCATTGACCCACGAGAAGCTACCGGCAAGTTTCCTCACATATTCACATTACCCGAGCCCGAGACTCGAGATGTGAGGTGAGATGGAAGTGATCCGTGACGGAGAGCGCTTTCGACCACTCGGTCACTCGGGGCCCCCAAACGTTTTCTTTCACGAAATTCTAAATTATTTATAAAAAAGTTCGGCTTTGAATACAAATGTCAAAAAACAACTTATATAATTTACAAACATGGACAGAAGTTGTTTATTAATGACCATTAACATACAGAACAACTACATCCCACCGCTCCGGTGGCCTAGTGGTAAAAGCGTCCGCCTCGGATGCGGAAGGTCGTGGGTTCGATCCCCGGCCGAGTCATACCAGTGACTTACAAAAATGTTACTAAAAGCTGCTGCCTCGCTTGGCGCTTATCATTAAGAGGTTAGTGTTAGGACTGGTTGGCCTAGTGTCAGGATAATGTGACCGAGTGGGACATCGTTCTCGTTCTCGTCACTATCCCGGCGAAATTTGGATGCCCTCCAAAGGTGCTAAGCATGATCCAGTCCTTACACGATGACATGCAAGGCACAGTGCAGTACGATAGCTCAATATCCGGCCCCTTTGACATCAGCAATGGAGTTAATCAGCGTTGCGTCCTTCTCCCCGCGCTCTTCGGCATCTTCTCCGCAGCTCAAGTACGCAGATATCTACCTGCATACGTCATCAGACGGCAGATTGCTCAACCTGGCACAACAGAAGGCTAGGAACAAAGTGCGTGAAGCATCCATCAGGGACATGCTCTTCGCAGACGATGCTGCTCTAGCCACTCACATAGAAACTGAGCTACAGCGCCTGATGGACCGCTTTGCTAAAGTATACGATGACTTTGGGTTGACCCACCCCCACCCCCCTCAGCCTAAAGAAAACAAACGTGATGGTTCAGGAAGCGGACCCCCCCCCCTCCAAGCATCATCAACAACAACAACGAAATTGAGGTAGTCAGTCAGTTCACGTATTTCGGCTCTAACATCACCAACAACCTCTCTTTCGATTCTGAGCTCAACACGCGGATCGTAAAGGCATTAACAACTCTCTCCAGGTTGTCGCAGAGAGTGTGGAACAACAGCATGCTGACCCTGAACACTAAGATCTCCGTGTACCGTGCTAAGCTCTCTCCTGTACGCCAGTGAAACCTGAACTATGTACGCCTCACAAGAGAAAAGACTGAGCGCCTTTCATATGTGATGCATCCGACGCATACTCTGGATCACCTGGAGCGATCGAGTAACAAACAACGAGATGCTTGAACGTATCAAGATTCTCAGGATAGTCACACTCCTCCGTCAACGTCGCGTCAGATGACTGGGCCAGGTACGACAGATGGATGATCGACGGATCCCCCAAGGCATTCTTTATTCGAAAGTTGGCTATGACAAAATGATGATTGGACGACCACATCTCCGCTTCAAGGATGTCGTGAAAGCCCTTGACATTGATTTCAACACCTGGAATGAGCTCGCTATAAGCAGGTCTAGCTGGCAACATGCTCTAATCACTGGTCTGAAAGCCGGCGACGACAAGATAAGTTTGCTAGCTGAAAAAAAGCGATCGCAGAGGAAGAAGAATCAAATCCAACCCACACAAGACGCAACCTTCGTGTGCAACAAGTGTAGCAAGGAATGTCACTCCCATGTTGGGTTACATAGCCACAGCAGACGCTGCACAATCACCAACCCGGACATCTCTCATGGGTGCACTTCCATTGTTTCTCGAGACTAACGGATGCCAACACACACACACACACACACACACACACACACACACACACACACACACATATATATATATATATATATATATATATATATATATATATATATATATATATATATATATATATATATATATATATATATATATATATATATATATATATATATATATATATATTTGTGGATGTTTTAGTCTCAAGAAAGGATCAAACTCCATCGATAATGTTAGTTGTGGAAGGAAATGGATGCCAAATGGAATTGAAATCTTGGTCTTATTGCGAATTTTGATACTAATAAATACGTGCGGTTCAAGATATTTCCATTATCCTTATTTCTTTGTCACAGATAAGTGCTAAACAAGCTCTTTTTTGTCTTTATCTGGCTTCATTGTACATTCTAATTTCGTTCTAGTTCAGGGCAACCTCTATTTTGGCTGACCGGTGGTCGTATCGTCGACTGCAATTGAATTTACCTCGAACATGCCTGTATCTCGATTCTTTTCACAAATGAAATGCACGCGTTCCGAAAATGATTTCATGTTGTACAATCATATAAGGATAAAACTAAATGCCTGAACTGGCTGGGTAACTTTGGACATATATCCAGTGCTTTGTATATTAATGTAAGTAGTAGACTTGGCACATTAGCAGTGTTGATAACCTTACTAAGACACATACAATATGTTTCAAGAATGAAAAAGAAGAATACTCGCTAAATGATAGTCGTCCTATCGCAACAGTAGGGAACAGGTATTTAAATACATTCGTCGCCATTGAAGAACAAACAAAGAGCTGCAATAAGTGCATTTAGTAATTAAAGAAGTGATCAGTGTGATGACCTACTTACGCCGGACAATTAATAAGCGGATGCAAAGTACTTTGGTGCATACAGGGTAGAACACAATATTACCAATAACGAAGACATGGAATGGTTGCTGCTGGCGATAATTCAGACTTTTTCGTCAAGCTACAGCACAGGAATGGGCACCTTTGGAGACATCGTCCAGACTTTGTCGTCAAACTGCAGCAATGACTCTTGATGTTAAATTGTCATACTTTGTCGTCTAACTTCGGCAGGGCAATGATCAGGTTTGGGGACATATGTAAAATTGCTCATCAGGTATGGGGACATATGCTTTTTATGGTTATATTTCAATTGGCGAACAAAATAATAACCATTCAGGGTCTATAAGTTGTATATTGAATGGAATGCTATTCTAATCATACATGCTTGTACAAAGCACAGATTTAGGATCTTAGTAGTGAAGTTGAGTTGATTCTGGACAACTAAGCGCATATATTGAATGGACTATTGTTCATAACATGCATGTCGTCTGATATTTATGGCTACGAAAATGTCACATCAAATACGGAATATGTGTATAAATAAGAATAGGATTATTACTAATGAATGGAAATAATATCATGGTTTCAATTGTAATATTACTTTAATATAACGATTAAAATGCTTGCCATTTAGTATATAATACAAATGTAATTGAATAAATGATACATAGTGGACCTTGTTTACGTATATGTATGTATGCATGTATGTATGTATGTATGTATGTATGCATGTATGTATGTATGTATGTATGTATGTGTGTATGTTTGGATGGATGGATGGATGGATGGATGTATATGTGTGTGCATGTATGTTCGTGTGTGCGTGCGTACGTGTGAGTGCACGCACGCACGCGTAAGTTATGTATGTATGTATATACGGATGGATGGATGTATATGTGTGTGTATGTATGTTCGTGCGTGCGTGCGTACGTGTGAGTGCACGCACGCACGCGTAAGTTATGTATGTATGCATGTATGTATGTATGTATGTATGTATGTATGTATGTATGTATATATGTATGTGTGTACGGTATACATCGTAATCGTTTGCCACAACCAACCGTCACATAAATCTTAAACGTTATCTGATTTTGGCAAGTAAGTTTTCACAGTATATAGATATTTTTCCTTGCTCTGCAAAGATTTGGCACAATAAAGTTTAAAAAATGTAAAAAATAAAATGTATGTCATCCATCTATGTGCATGCTGAATTGAGATGTTTCCTACCAATGCAAAATACCTATGGTTTTCACTCTTTTAAACTACGCCTAACATTTGTATGCTACTTTCACACATTTAAACAGAAAATAACATATAATATGTATGCATGTATGTACGAATGTATGTATTTATTTATAAACAATTACTTTCTCTTTTCTTCACTTTTAACAGAGCCAAATAAGTTCCAGTAATCTTAAATTTAACTTATTTTAGCAAATGATACATCTATTCATGGGTTCTTCATATGTATAAAGAGTTCCTTGACATCAAAATGTAAAAATTGAAAAGCTTGTATTTTCAACATGTCTGTAATGCAACTTCGGAATTTTCGTACCATCTTTCCGCTGCAATCTAATGTTTGAAACTTCCTGAAAAGGTAGATATCAAAATCTAAAAAGTAGACAACGTACATGCTGTCTTTTTCTCGCACATCTTCGAAACATATTCCTTTAAATTTCGTTAGTTGCGTGTGTTATTAAACTCATGGATTAAAATATTGCGTAAATATTTATTTTTGAAAACAAAACCATGGGCATATTGATAACTGTTTGGTTTATCATCTACTTTACTGGGATTTAGGGGTCATGATTTATTATGCGAAGTTAAACTTAGAGTTTAAAGGGAAACTTTTGTTATTCATGGATACAAACGTGAAGCTGGATACATTCTGACCAGAACACAGTTGGAAAGTATAATGGATGCATTTTATCTCGGTGAGGTATAATATTGAGGCGTCAAATTCAAATTAACGAGACAATAACAAGAACAGTGTACACGTGTGTGCATGTGTGTATCTTGTGTGTGACGCACATTTAATACTTTGTTCAACGGCACTGAAAGAAAACAATCGAACGATTACTTTGAGAGAGAGAAAGAGACAGAATGAAAGAGAAAGAAATGTACAGTAGAACTTGTTACAAGCCATTATCTGTTTCCTGTAAGTTGAATATCCATAGTATCACATATTATTATTATGGTGTGTGCTTTTCAAGATAGGTTGTCTTAACACAACGTTAAGCTATGTTATTTTATCTCTATTCACGCCCATGCTTGACAATTATCAACATGGAAAGGAGATAGGTCTATTGTTATTATGAATTTATATAAACCCATGCCGTAAAACAATTCACGATTCTATGAAAATATCAGATAATATTACTTTCTACCTGAATTTGGTCATATGTAATTAATATTGTATGTCCTTCCTAGCGCAAAACAGCTAAATTTTGTAAATTATAAAAGCTTCGTTTTCGATTTGTAATATCTTGAAAAATAGAGAATAAAAACTCGGACGCGACTACGTAATTATTTATTGATTTGGTCTAGTACATCATCTATGTCGTCTGCTTTTTGCGAAGATTTAAAACATAACTCTCTAGGCCATCCTAAACTTATTTATCCCACGGTGCGATTTACTTACCACTAAATACTAATACCGCAATTGTTACAGTCATACCCTGGGAAATAGTTACGTTTCAATCTTCTTCACTAATGCTGATTTATCACCTATTGATGACTCCCCTCTGCAATTATTTATATAGACAGCGTGTAAAATGAGTCAACCTGGAAAAACAGTTGTAAAAGTTGATGACTCTTGAATATATGAGTTGCTGCCGTTGAAGTATGTTTTGGTTCTATTAATCTGTTCAATATAAAAGAATATTGAGTTTAAAACACAAAGAAGCTACATTATATTTAGTTGATATTTAGCTATTGAATCATATCAAGTTAATATAGTAATTAGTTACATATAATGTGTAATTATTGTTATGAGTTATAAAATCTTAGGAATTGAGATTTGAAAAGTTAGTATCAATACGTTAGTCCTTTTCGTTATTAGCAGCTCTTTCCTCTTAGACTTCTTCACATACATTTGAAGATTATAAGATCCATTTGAAATATGAAAGATTTCATTCGGGACGTTCATGTAATTAACAGTATTGTTTTAGTTTATGATAACATTGTATCAGCCGAAAAAGACATATTCGCTATGAAATAATTCAACCTCTATGACATTTATTGGATTTAGAAAGTTATCTTTGGTGAAATAGTTTGACAGCTTGACACAGTCGAATCAATTAGCCGCAAGAATATGATTAATTGGGTTATTTTTGTATGTAAATAATTGTGATCTGTGCTGTACTTATTTCCTCAGCTGTCCGTTGAAAATCCCTTATCGGTAAATAGTCTGAAATAGCATAAAAATAATACTGAGTGACACGCTTTAGATAGCAAACAAAATAATTCTTTCAGAAAGTTTATAAAGTTTAGTTATTGAATTTCTACGACCATCAAACTCTTTTTCCTTGACCCCCCCCCCCCCATTAGACATTTGCAGTAGTCTCACCGTCTTCCCAAAAGTAAGGAAGTATACCAACATTTAAATGCGGGTCACCTACTAAACCTAATCAATTCAAAAACCTTCATTTTTTTTTTTTTTTTTGTCCTAATGTAACAATTCTACAAGCAGGCAAGCATATATATATTAGTTCTGTATGTTAAAATCGTTTAGATTATCAGTCTGAAACATGAAACTCTACTATCCAGAAGACAAGCTGGAATTATGCTGAAATTAAACCTGTTTAAAATTAACTCAATTTACACGTTTCTTCTACAATATTCAACTTACATGCAGGGAATAAGACAGCAAATATACCCAAATTCTTCTCCATTTGCATGAGACCAATAATAATATCAATAAAGGTTATTGAACATACGCTTACACAATACTTGAACCGAATGTATATACAGCCGGATAAAATAATTTTGAGAAAAAATTCAAGACGTAATATTCATATGGGAATGATTGTTAAAAATATCCACTGTCACTGTATAATACATAAGATATAATGACACAAATGAAGCAATATGTTAGCCTCCAAATAAAAACAACAACATATTAAAACAGGATTCTGTTCTCCATAACTGATCGGCTTAGCAGTTTAATAGGTATCATACCTGTACAGGTGTCTCAGCTTTGTGAAAAATTACGTAACTGGGATACACTTTGATTAATTGTCACTTTCAACATGAAGAAAAATTCGATTTTTCACAATTTTAAATAGTGCACGGTTACTACGGATATTTCCTTGGCGTTAATAAAAATACCCACGGTCAACATGATTTATTTTCTTTGCAATTGACTATTTCCTAATCCCTCTTCCTTCTTTTCTACTCTCTCTTTCTTTCGGTGACAAAATGAAGCCCCCTTTAAGATAAAATCCTGGCGGCACATCTTTCTAAATTGTACGACTTAGAATTTATTTTTTTATGCAGAGATATTTAGCCAGTCAATGGAGGTGCTGGTGGAATAAATACAATTACCACATAATCTGCAAGGGGCAGATTTCAAACAGCTGAAGTATATCACATTGTGGAAAGTTATACAACAAGTATAGAATAGGAATGGCTGTTGTCAATAGTTTTCCTTTCTCTTAATAAATACAAGTACCTGTAGCCACATCAGTCTTTTTGCATATGCATGAAGTACAATGTGATATAGTTTGATGGTATTCATCTCGGATTTGTTCTAGATGAAATTTCCTTTGCACATGTTTAAGTTAGACACGAAACTAGTAATAGTAAAAATGCAATTCAAAACAAAGGACCTGGTGATTACAGTGTGTTAAATGGCGGCATCAATAAATAGCCTAAAACGCTGAATAAAACTCACTGGCATCCAGCAAGTAGTCTGTTTGGAAATATATTTGTTTTCATGTCATCGATGAGAATTGCATATAAATATATGATAACTATATCTCTATCTGTAATCTGCATATTGGAAATACAACCAGTATGTTAACATACCAAAGGGTACCACCTACCTATCAGAGACGGAAGGACCATCAAGTGTATCGATATATATCGTATCTCAGGCTGTGTATCGTGAATCGTATCGATACGTGGCAGAGGTGAATCGTTTCACCTCTATTAAGTTGTTCTATCCAATAGGCAGAACGAGACAAACCAAATGAAGTCCTTCGAGTTAATATAGATAATAAGTTTTAATTGAACATTAAATTTATGTGTAAATTGTTGTTTTCAAGCTGATATTTGGATATGGATTGAATAGTTTCAAAATAAGCGAGGACGATCACCCACCCCAACCCATATATTTCAAAGTCAATCTGGGTATAAATGCCTCACCTATTAACCTCTTTGTGCTACAAACGACACTAGGATCTTGTAAGTTAGACACAAAGTGATTATTTTGTACATATTCCTGAAGGAAATTCTATTTGTGCGTATTGGTGGCTTATATTATTTCCCAGACACCTGCATTAAATTCTCCATCTCCTCGCTTTTCTAAACAAAAATATGTCCGTATTCATAACGGTTTGGCGTATTACCTCTTTTACTGGTAGGATGGATTATGATGACTAGATAAAGTCAGAGTTTAAGGACGAAAGTGTTTTACACATAAAGACACAAATTCAGTTGCATAGGTTCTCGTCATAACACAACCTGATTGAAAATTGTAATTTTTGCTTGGTTATCTGTAATATTAATGTACATAATTCATATTATCGAGAATAAATGTGCACGGTGTACGTGTATGCATGCGTGTGTATCGTTTGTGATGTACATTCAATATGTTTTTGTTCAAGAATGACTACTTCGAGTGAGTGAGAGAAAGAAAGCAACAAAACAGGGACGTTCAATGGAGTTTGCAACAATAAAACTTTTCATGAATGTAATTTGATTATCTAAAATATCAAATGTTAGGTCTTTGGTCTCTTACGACAAGTTGTCTTAACGTTAGACTTTATACTTTTATCTCTTTGCACACCTACGCTTAAAGGTCATCCATCGCAAATGACATAGGCCTATATTTATCATGAAATAATATAAGCCAATATAATAAGATATTTTCCATAATATTCAAACATATGTACGCGATATGTATCTGGTTAATTAGTTTACTGCCATAAAAGTCTCAGCTTGAATATAATATCACCATATGGTGAATACATACTGCCCTTTCTTGCTCAAAGACAGCGAACGTTTGTACATTATATAATCTTGTTCGGCGGTGCTCTGATATTATGAACAAGAGACATGAGGAATTCGTAGCAAGACATTCTTCCATCTTTTCCTAAAATAAGAAAAGAGGCAGTCAAAGACAGGCTATTGAAAAGAAAAGGTAAGGTCATAGTAATGTCCACAGTCTGTGGATTTGGATATCCTGCTCGAACAATATCCAGGTTATCATTGTAACATATTTATCCCATCCTGCCATTGACATAACATGAAATACAAATAATTACATTAGAATCATTTCGTGGAAAACAGTTCTCTTCCTCTCTTCTTGATCTCCTTGTTAATCTGATCATTAACCTTTGAATGGTTCTATTTTGTAATTATCTGTATAGATTATTTTGAAGCATATAAAATTAACCAGCCTTCAAAAATATTTGTTAAATGCGATGACTATCAAGTATTAGTTACTGTCATTGGTATCGTTAATCTCGTCTACGAAAATGAACACTAGGTTTTAAAACCCAGGAATCCATATACGCTTTACTTGATGTTTATATGTCAATTTATAATATTAATTAATCAGTCATGTACAATGTGCAATTATTGTGAAGAGTAGGAAAGCGCTTGAATTGAGTATTACGGATTTAATATCAATACATTCTTCTTCGAAATCTGAAAGGTCGTGTCTCATTCTTGTCGTTGATGTAATGCTTTAAATCATTATTGGTGTATTCTAATATTGCAATACCATAAAACAAAACGTATTCTTTGTCAATGAATGAATATTTTAAACTCTATGAAATTGATTGGATTTTGAAAGGTATTTTTCTCTCCCAGGTTGTCCTTCTATGTTGATCGTCATTCCGTTCAAGTAGTGGGAATTAACAGCTGTAGGAACCATCTCATCTCAAGATATTGCCATGCTAAACTCTTGGTTTCCTAATAACACATCTGGAACTTTCGATTTTTGTTTTCAGCTACTTTTTAACTTTGGCGACCATTTGCAATTCCATTTGATGCAAGTGGTATTATTGATAAAATAACAACGGACTTGATATATATCTTCACCTTTATCTATCAAAATAAGATATCTTTGACTTTTGGGTCGCGTTTATACCAAGAGGAGAAGAGATGGAAATTACAGGTTTTTATACGTCTTTTCTTGCATTTGATGGTTTCTTTGTTCCAATCGAAATACATTTACACTACCTAGGTACATTAGCACTACTGAGTCTAGCTCAAGTGACTTCCTTATTGTTTTAGCCTGGTTATATACTTTATAATTATCCAGATGACCTTGATGAGGTTCACAATCATGCAATAGAAGCAGTAAATGATGTTGCAACAATGTGATCTAATGAGGAATTTGAAACTTTTGGACAGAAGAGATTGTTTAACAACCGAATTCTATATATCCCCGAGATAAAAAGCATAGATGAAACACAGTAAAAATATCAATTTTGTTGTCCATTCAAGACTGAAATGGAGAATTGTATTATCATGATGTACACGAGAACTCTAAGCAAATTTTGAGGAAAAACCCAGAAATGATTACGTCATCAAACTTTAAAGCTATTTTAAAAGGAAACTAGTGTCAATACTATAAACCCTGGTTCAGTTTGGTTAATATTAAATTTTATTTAACTCACATGCAGGTTCATTAACTTGTGTTATAAGACTGTCATTATTTTTAGTCTTGTACTTATGCTCGTTTTTTTTCTATAATATGATTTTAAATATATCGCTTCAAAAATCGACTTAACCTGCCTATCAACTGTTGGAATTTCATTTCGCGTTTTCATAATTGTATTTATTCCTTCACTAAATGTATTAGACATCGTCTTTGAATTGCAATTTCGATCTAATATTGCAAGCTATTTTTATGACTATACCACTTTTTAACACAAATATACCACTACTAGCATCAATAATATAGTTGGAAACAAATTCGAATCGAAAATATATTGAATAAATTGAATTGAAAGGCATCTATGTCATATCCTTGTAAATTGAACTTAAAATTTCAGTCAAAATTTGTCAGTGTAATGTCCACCAGATCAACTATTCTGTATTTGAGGAGGCAATATTTGTGTCATGAAGTTGTATAAAACGAGTTTGGGCTGGTGAACGCAGTTAAGGTTGTCAACCTGTGGATGCATATCTACGGATGAAACGAATATTAGCAATTTGTAAAGTTTACAGATTTACTTACTGATTGCTGAATCAAAATTATGGAACGAGGCTATGATATCAAATATGGTATAAACGCCATTTTTGTCGGCGTCAAATCCGTCAAATATCCTGCTTGCAGTCGCTGCATCAAAAAGGTCGATACCGACATTAACATCGATCCACTCTTTTCTTGAGATGCAGTTATCACCTGACATGTAAAATATATCAGATAAGAAACAAAATGGATGACAGATACAATTTACATAAGAATATAGGTGAAAAATGATATGTAATATAGTCACCAGATGTACAAATGTTCAAATGTGATTTAGCTTAGCAATTTTAAGCTACCTTTCAATATTTAAAATGTCTTCCACCCCCCCACTGGAGAAAACCCTAGAAACAAAAATTAGAAAACGAAACAAAATAAAATAAGCACCTAAATATATGTATTACATATTTTGAATGTGTTCCTTCCTGCTCTATTAGGGGGCCATTTTTAAATCAATAGGCTGAGCTAGAAAAGCTAGTAGCTGTTAAAACATGGCAGTGATTTATCAAGCAGACTAAATAAAGTTATTGACTTGTATGACTGAAAGGTTTTACCAACATGAAGAGTGTCTCGAATTGCACGCAGTCATATGCTAATAAGGTAATTTGTATAGCAGCTATCACTTGTTTATTTAGGCATCAAAGTGTGTTGGTCCATCGAATTCGTAGATAGCTGCTCAGACAAGTCAATCAGATTAACTTTAATTTCTGGCAATTGAATATCGATAGTCATCTCCACCCCCACCCCTTTAATGAAATATCGGTGTGTAAGATGTCAACGTTGGGCTTTGATTCCGCTAGGTTTTCAATATCTAGCATTAGTTTTTTAACTGAGCACGTTACCGTTAAACGTATCGCAATGATATTATGCTGGTCAAAATATATTTGTACGTACTGTAATTTAGTCAAAATAAGCATGAATCTGTGAACTTATGTTATCGCGTCATACAAGCGTTATCGTTGTCGCAGGGTTTGACTGTTTTGCTTGATATTAAATCGTGTCACTAATAGCAAAAAGGTCATAATGAAAGGAACATGTTTCTATCTACCATTGAAATCTGTTTCCATCATGACGCGGACGAATTCGTCGATACTAATATAACCATCCCTTGGAGTTTGATCCGTCAGCGTAAACATCCCTAATAATCTCGGATGTAGGTCAACGTCATACGTGCTGGAACAATTAATACAGTTCATGAAACACCAACGCTTTGATAATAATGAAATTGAATATATATTTATGTATGTCTCTGTATCATAAAGTTTCAAACGCATGATAAAGAATCGCGTATGTAGTAAACTTATAGCTCAGGTTTATGTAATCCATGTTAATTACATGATTATAGCACATGTAAAACACATCCGAGAATCCTTATTTTGTCTGCGTAAGTATCAGTCGATACCTTTAAATGCCCTCCCACCCAACAGCCAACTAATTATCATCAGCAAGGTAAACAATAATTCTTTACTGACGCAACAAAAGCTTCAGATTATAGGAGTCTGAAATTCCCATTTGGTGATTGGTGTCGGCAGTAACACCAACGCTTTGATAATAATGAAATTGCATATATATGTATGTATGTCCCATATCATAACGTTTCAAAATCATGACAACGAATCGCATATGTAGTAAACGTATAGCACAGTTTTATGTACTCCATGTTAATTAGATTAGTATAGCACATGTTTGTTGGTAAACACTATCCGAGAATCCTTATGTTGTCTGCGCAAGTATCATTGGATACCTTTAAACGCCTTCCCACCCAACAGCGAACTAAAATTCCCATTTGGTGATTGGTGTCGGCAGTAATGGTGACACTGGCATCCTCATTGCACATGATTTTATGTCGATATTGAAGGGAATAAGCAGCCCCTTTCAGTCAAGTATAAGCAGCCCCCTTTCAGTCAAGTAAATGACCAAAAACACCGTGAGAAAACAGGAGTGCTTTAAATCCACGTGTCTAACTAATCCATTTATTTCTGACTAGGATTTATAGACTGGTCTCGTGTTTCACACATTTTATTTTGAGTAAAACGTTTGAAATAGGCAACAAAAGAACCATTAGTAAATGTGCGCTATCTACATTACTTTGTCGTGTTTGCATACGTACCGCAGGATGGGAACTATTTCATAGTCTGGTTCTTCAATAGTATCAGTTCAAACTACACCTGATATTGACGAACAATGCTCACACATTAATCTTGTGAACTCCTTCTAGCAACAAATATAACTGTACACAGATAACATAATGCTTCACATGAATGTTCAAGTACCTTCCAAAAATTCATAGAATCTAGTGTTTTGTTCTTAAGAAGTTAAGTAACTCGGAGAACAATGATTTCACATATTCTTATTTTTCTCAAATTGATTTAGTTTAATAGTCTGTATTTTGCAATTTATCATTTAAGTGTTTCATGTTTTCTGATTGGTCCATTAGCGGCCTGAATGTTTTTGTCTGAAGACGTGCTAGCTCCACTATACTTTTATCATTAGAAGGATCCCACTCTGTACTACATGAACCTAAAAATGGTGCTGTTAGGTTAAAGTTTCCTTACTTAAGATAACATTTTATTTTACTGAGAAACATTAAGCTCAAATTAACTATTTAACTGATACAGTTGATGTATTATGTCCATGTCAAAACGGGTAAATTTAATACTTGGTGAAATGGTTTGACATCGTAACACATCCGAATGTCGCAGCTGCATAAGTGTATTTATTGGGAATATTTTTGGATGAACATATTTTTAAAACACTATTTTCATTAATTCAATAAGAAGAAGATAAAAGGAAAGTTAAAAGGAATAATGAAATTTGGACTATACAATTTACCTCAGTTGTCCGTGAGTACTCCCTTGTGGTAGAAAGTGTCTGAAATGGCAGAAATATAACATTTAGTAACGCACTTAATACTAAAATCAAAACTAGTTTTATCCAACAAATTTTATTAAATTCCTAAAACCACCCAACCATTTCCCTTGCCCTCTGATCCATAGTTATATTTCTCCACTCTCCACAGTTTCTTTCCAAAACCAGCGGTGTAGATCACAGTTTGAAAGCTGTATCTGGCGTTTGAAAGCTGTATCTGGCATATATAGAAGGAAACCTACCCGTCTTAAACAGTTGCACAATATTAATCCTATTTAAAAATTGTTGCAGGAGGGCAACTATCTATATTACCGTTGTAGCTTTAAGTGTATCACATTGTATATGTGATACACTTAACTCTCCACAATGCAAGCAGTAATTATGCCGAAATTAAAAAAGTTTTAAATCACATGAATCAAACGTTTGTCTACATTCTCAACTTACGTGCATATAAATAAGACAGCAAATATACACGTTTTCTTCCCCATTTTTCTGTAACAAGTAATACTAACAGGTGAAGGCAATTAAACAGAGTCCTACTTGATATTGGAACTCTTTTTATATATAGCTTCCATACTACAAAATTACTATAGATAGACATAATGTTTATACATAAAGATCGATAATAGCTTTTTTTAACAGCATGTAATACATCAAATCTTGTTACACGTGACACTGATTAATCAAAATGCCAAACATCAAACAAAACTTTGTAAAAGTGAGTAACTGGTAACAAACTGGAGCAACAGCCACATTTTCGGGAACAACTCGGTTTTACATAAGAATAAATAATACAGTGTAGCTGCTGGTACTTCTTTGGAGTTATTAAAAAGAAATCGTAACCACGTCTAGTCTGAGAATTTTCTGTGTATTTCTCAATACACATTTTGGGATATGAACACAATATATGTCTTATGTTGTGTTTCCTTATTTTAATGATAATATTTATATTCATATGTAATGATTTTATTAATATTTGTTGTGGTTTGCTTATTATATGCCATAATTTTAACATTACATACGGTCACTACTTTATTTAATCCGGCAGTTTTGTAATCAAATGCCAGTGTATTGTTATTGTTTGAGGCGGTTTTCTCAATATGTTGGATAATGTGTCAATAATAAGATTTATTGCACGTGACTATATATTCGGTGTTCAACGCATCATTCTTTATGCTAGGTTCTTATGTCTTTATATTTGGTAAATGCATCTTTATTTAGTCAGTATATTTGGTGCTTATTAGGGATGAAACGATACATCTGTGCAACGTATCAATACGATTCACGATACACGCCCTGTGATGCGATACACATCGATACACTTGATGCGTCTTCCATCTTTGAAAAGTAGGTGCTGCTCCTTTAAGTATGTTGACATACTGGTTGTAATTACACTATGCAGATTAAAGATAGATATATATTTGTCATATATTTGTATGCAATTCTCATCAATGACATTATAACAAAAGTACTTTAAAACAGACTAATTATTGGTTGTCATTGAGTTTTGTCCAGCGTTTTAGACTATTGATTGGTAACTGGATTTAACTCACTTTAGCCACCAGGACCCTTGTTTTGCACTCCGTGACTGCTTTAAAAACATCTAATTACCAATTTCATGTCGAAGACATTACGATGTTATCTTCAAAACAGAACAAATTAATCAGGAGTAGTGAAGTGGGGCGATTTGGCGACAATGGGAATTAGCATTGCAAAACACCCTGGGCCTGTTTAGCGACAAGGGAAATTTAACATTAACCACCCTGGGCCTGTTTAGCGACAAGGGAAATTTAACATGGACAAAAACACCTGGGCCTGTTTAGCGACAAGTGGAATTAACATGGGAATATATTTTGGGCCTGTTGAGCGACAAGGGGAAATTAACATGTCCTTTGATTTATATGTCACCTAATGATGTTAATGAGGTTCTATCACTGATCTAAAATGTAGTTTTTCTGTTCTAATCTGTTCTTGGAAGCCATATTTCATCTGGGTGGATTTTTACACTCGACAACTGCATTCATTCATCGGACGGTTATACATATATTTTCAAACCATTAAGTATCATGTATGGACAAAAAACATTAGCACAACATATGTCAAATCGAACATCAGCTCTGGTTGTAGTCCGAAAGTAAAGCTGCAATCAAAATTATGGTCTCGTACACTCTCTTTTTGACTCTCATATCCATAATCTTTCCCAAAACAATTTGTAAGATGCATATTGCTTAGTAATTATCTATAAAACAAGGAACCCCGACTCTAACTCAAGGACATTTTGTTTAGTAAGAAGCACTACTGGTTTAAAATTGTCATGTAATTTTACCAATCATTTTTGTGCTTATTAATAAACATTGATCATCAATGGAGATAAATCGATCAGTCCGTCATATTTGTGTTTTACAAGCCCAATTATGTTTCAGATTGTTTTATACATTTAAATCATGTCCAGTGGCAGACGTTGGTGTAGTGGAACTATACAATCCTGCTTACCATCAAATGGTTTATGACCGTTACAATTAAAACATAATAGCTGGAAATCCTGTTCCCAAAACAAATTAACAGTAAATCGAATTTGTTCAGTGAATATAAAAATAAAGCTGACCGATTTGTAAAATAAAGATAAGCATATCACAGAGAACAGCAACCGTTTTGATTATCACCGAGACTAGAACTATTCGATCCATTACAATGTTAGAAAAATGGTTGGGACACAGTGAGGGAAACATGTGCTTACATTTAAATTCTTGCGAAAAATATTATCAACCATGCTTTGAAAAACTACTGCAGCATTGTTTAGAACTGTGTCGTTAAAATATATCCAAACGATATTCCAAATATATTTCGCTTGTTAGAAAGAGCACGTGTGTTTGATGTAATAATTTCATGACTTAATTTGATTATCACTTTAAATTCAATACATCTATATTAATTGAAAATATTACAATAGAGAGCTTGAATAGACTGTAAATAAAAGTTTTATGTTTAAACTTAAATTCAGTTAATTTCTGTTTGTATTTATGATTTCTCTTAACAATTGCTCGGACGTATATTGTCAGTAAGTTTTTGTGTGTGCGATTTGTATATTTAACGTAGCTTTAAAAAGAATTCAGTCGGATTGCCACGATGTCTGCAGTTATTCAGCATGTAAAGTGTAAGAAAATGGCTACTTACAGTTCTAAGCATATGTTCCATTTTAAAACGCAATGAAGATATTCATTTGTCTGTGACTACTTAATAAGTTTTTTTCTTCCAAACCAGGGGAAAGACGCAGGTATACAGTCTCATCCTGAGGGATAAATATTCCTACTCGTTGTCTCCGTTAGCTTGGAATAAAATGCATATGTAATTTGTTAATGTACCAGATAACGTAAAATCAAGATCACCTACAAACTGGTACTTCAATATTGTATTGATATCCTTCATCAGTCAGTATGTTGCCCTCTCTTTGAAAACAAATCCAGTTTGTTTCATCCTCACTTATAAACTTTTAATTGTCTTTTCTTCAACATACACCCTTTTCTACATTTATATTGAAAGTTTGCTCTAATTGTTATATGGATTTTTGCTCCAGTTTACGACTGGTAATATATTTTTGATTTTTATCGTCACTTTGCTCTAGTTTTCAAATGACATAAGTCTCTTCTATTCAATGGGCAGTTTAGTCCAGTTTTGACCTTTCAATTATACGTTTAGGCATGTTTCATCTGATCTGATAAAGGTTCACGACACGTCAAATGTTAAAATCTTAGTGATCATTTTCAAAAAGGGATACAATTATATAATTTATTATACCTGCAATGATGGTGAGGACGAATATTAAAGCTATTACATATTTGGTTCAATTATATTAGATTTGTTTTGGTTGAATTACAGCTGGATCATCAGGTAATTATAGTTGTCGCATTCAGTAAATAGTGTCCCAATGTGACCTACATACTGATTTGACCAATTTTGGTATATTGGTGTAAGTAAGAAGATAAGTGACCAATGCACGTCAATCCTACAGCTGCTGTTCATAATGCCCAATGTAATGCATTGCGCCACAACTTTTATTACATTGCGCTTTCAATCTAATCAATCAATCATGATTGTAACAATTTGAAGTGTTGATTGAAATGGTGAATAATCTGTGCATGACAGCTCGTTTTCTATATATAATACAGCCATATCTCTTTTATATATGTTCGGAGTTTCTTTACCAACTGGAGCTCTAAAATCAGTTGCTGGAAGAGAGCAACGTGTAAATCTTTCTGTATGTTTAAAATATGTAACTTATTATCCATGCATTTTAAGTCTCTTTTTCGATTTGAAAATATAGCCTACATTAGGTACTTTAATGTCTCGACAGAGTGCAAATGTCCACTCGATCAACTGACCAAATATTCTTTCCGAGGTATATATAACAAAGATGGCTCAACGCACTGCTGGGTTTATAAAGTGGACGTCTGTATCAAAATGCTACATAATGAGGCAAAGTTTTGAAATAGAAATGTATATGAGTGACATTTTACTTAACAGTCATCTACATTATTTTGCCGTGCGTACGTACCACTAATGTAAATTCGGCTTCAGATTATGTTTATTAAATACCTTCAATATAATTTAACCCCAAGTTGGTTTTGAAAACTTTGACTCACGGATCTATTTGTAACAAGCAATGCAATTTGCACGTGGTAAAGTCAAAGATGATTCGCTGATCCCTTTTTATCAACGAATGCAGTCAACACGTGGTATAGACGAATCTGACTCACTGATATATATCAACCATAGCAATCAGCATTATTGGATAGACAAATATGATTCACTCACTGATCTCGTTCTATCAACCAAATCTATATTATTGTGTGGAAAAAAGATCCGAAGATCTCCGTATGCTAATGATATTGGGCTGACATACGACGTATAATAATATTTTAGATTTGGGAGATATATGGGCTAATGTAGTAACTAAGGTATGTACTTGCATAGAAAAAAAATAATTGTCTTATGAAGACATCATTAGGTTTCATACAACGTTTGTCCAAATTGGTCATTGGGCGAATTGCATATTTTCCTAATTCTACAATGTTTTTCAGAGAATATTAAATCTATTACCTAACTAACGAGTTTAATAAAGAAGCAAACCAAAAAGTTTGTAAAACTTAATAAACACTTTATTTATCAAGTTATAAAACGAAAATTCACAGGAAAGTTAAATTCGTATGTACTGAATCCTAAATAATCTTAAAAACATTATTTTCAAGTTCAAGAAAATCAATGGTTCCAAATAAATTTCTTATCCTTGAATGTACTGTTCTGCTACCAGACGGTGTGTGTGAAAGTGGCATGGTACAAAACTTCTTTGAATATAGTACAATAGTCCCAAAATCACAGTATAGTCCATTGGGCTCTTTATTTTTTCACAGAATACTCCAAACAAATGTTTCCTCTCAAACACGATGTATATACAACCAACATAAAATACATCTACATACTTGATTTAACAACAAGAACACAATAAATATGAAGAAAATATTTATCCAGCCGTAACTATTTATATACAGTCATAATAAATATAAAAAATGCATTTGCTACTACTGCCTCATTACATATTGCAAATCCCCAAAATCATAAATACCACTATTGACCTAACCCATCAAATGGGAAATAACCTTATTCTTCACATAATCACTTGACGGATAATTCCAATGTGAAACAACCCAAACTTGTCAACATGTTTACGACTATATGCAACTGTAACCACCTGCGTAAGAATCTTTTTAAAGAATCTACGCAATCGCTTTACACTCTTCAAATTTTAAAATATCCCCTTTAAACGTACACATAATTTAGCTATACATAATCACTACAATTTATAATCATTGATAAAACATTTTAACAAATGTAAAGTTATGCAAACCACATCATAGATTATGACAACACTTGGAACCATACAACATTATTGTTCGGGACAGAAGAGAGATAGCGAAAGATTTGAAGAACAGGTACAAGAAGTAAACATAACAATAGCACATGACATGTAAAACGTAAAACGGACAAACCTAAACACGGAATTACATTTTTATAAAGGTGTTATTCCCAATTCAAGTCTCAAAAACTGAAGTTCAATCTCAAATCCTAGTTTCGGGGATCCGAGTGGCTGAGTGGTCTAAAGCGCTCTCCGTCACGGTTCACTAACATCTCCCCTCTGTCTGCGGGGGTTCGAGTCTCGGGATCGGCCAATGTGGATATGTGAGAAAGCTTGCCGGTAGCTTCTCTTGGGTCAGTGGTTCTTTCCTGGGTTATCCCGGGTTCTTCCTCCACCATTAATACTGGCCGCCATGTATAGCTTATCTTGTGCTGAACAATGGCGTTAAACCCTATAACAACAACAAATCCTAGTTTCGAATTTTATTTCTAAAATGTGTTTTGGACGTAAATAGTTTTTCTTTCTGTAGAATATAATGAATAGCAAATAATTTCTTAAAAAGCCTAGACATTCGAATGCACGGCACACTGGTGAATTGTTGATACAATTTGATACTCCGTGAGTGTTTGCCCTGTTGCAGCTAGAGACTACTTTGATCATATATAGTATGTCATACTGCGGAGTTAATACCCAATGGATGTAGACTGAAATGCGCGTCACATAGGTTGATATGTTAGACTGCCCCAGAGAAGAAAAATGTACTAATAAATATAAAACAGATGAAACAATTCAAATCCTTCTTTATAGTATAGCATATAATCAATTCGAGTTTTGTTCCAATTTGGAAATAGTTGAAATTATCATGATATGTTGACTTAATGCAATCGTGACCTTGCCACCAGTATTCCCTTCAAATATGGAACTTATATCGTATAATACACTAATGCTAATACTCGTTAGAAACTGCAACAGAACGCAAAGATTATGATATTTCCGTAGCATCTTATTTATCACGACATCTCATCTTTGGAGAGCGCTCAAAATAAATGAGATGACATATTAGACAATAAAATATAATTTCCTTTATATATTTATTAATATATAGATATGTTTAACATAGTTTGAAAGCACATTTAACATATATTTGAATAAATGTATTATCAAAATGAAACAAATGTGAAGAATCGTGTAATAATTTGAAGTACTGTGTAAATATCATATCACTATAATACCTGATACAGATAAAATTTGTTTCTCTAAAATTGAAAACAAATAAACAATTCAGAATAAAATTCCAGTAAATACAGTTCTTTTTGAAACATGAAATTTTTCAATATTCAAAAGTAACCCGGATGTGTTTGATTTCTTTGAACAAGTTAAATAATAATTTGGGAATATAATTAGTGTAGGAAACGTTTATGTTCTGTAAAAGTCAAATTAGGTTATTTATTAAACTCCAGTTAGATTATCAATCGGAATAAAATTTGATCTTCAATAATTATCGTCAGAGTGAGAAAATAACATCACATTATTAATAATGTTGTCATAGGGTATTGTCTGTAAAAATAATAAACACATATTGATATGAAAGTAAGGTTGAAAGTATCTGAAAAGGTGGTCACGAAATTAGGTCTGAGATGAATTGGTTTATTTTGGTCCGAAGAAATAACATAACCGTTCATAAAAAGAAAAATATCTAAACACTGAGACATATATGTGTGTGTGTGTGTGTGTGTGTGTGTGTGTGTGTGTGTGTGTGTGTGTGTGTGTGTGTCCAGTAAAAATGCAATGCAGCATACATAAAATGAATTTAATATATTTGGTAATGTCTATAAATCAGCAGACGATATGGTCAAGCCATTTAGAATGACATAATAACAAATAGATAGTCAGGCAGATTGACATGGTGTATTCGAGAGGCATAAACTAAATTTTACAATTTAATCCAACCTCAAGCAAGGAAAAGAAAGGATAAGTTAGGATAGGCGTCTGCCATATTTTATTCTGCGTTATCGATACAATACAACCTAAGATTATTTGGTAAAATTAGATAAGACAATAGACGTTAACAGATAAAGTTAAAAACCATTTCGGGTTACACTATCCGGAGGAGCAGACAGAGTGGTAAAAATCACAAGTATTGTCAAGCAACTACATTGATTGATTATGATGAATAATGGGGAAAAAACTCAGCGTGTTTTTGCAATCAACAAAAGTAACTGATTAAGATGAAATAGGTACGTACAAATCAGCGTGATGATGAAATGAGACATCAGTTAGCAACATAGTTTTTGCATTTGAGCAAAGGATATTACTGAAAACAAATAATCGAAAAGATAAAAGGCAATATATGATGAGCACCAATCTGGAATAAAAAGAGGTCTACTCATCTAACTTATATTATATTAATATATTAATATATTACTAATTATTCATATTTGGTTTTCTCTATACGACGCACATCTGTTTATCAATCCTATGTAGAAACTTTAGCACAACAATATAAAGATCAAGCAGTGGGAAAAACACACAAAAGTGGTAAAACCTACAACACATTTAGCACGGTCTTTATTATTGACAGCGGTATGAAAGACGACATAAACGTTTCTATCAAAAGAGCACACAGAACTATAACCATTTTCCGTTTATGAACCAAACAATAAGAATAATGTGCTAATAATGGTAAAATCAATTAAATGTTCAATAAACATAGAATTAACAAAATCAAAAGATATATATTATTATTTCCAAACTTTAACTGAGCTTAATAGCCACCAATTGACAACATTTCTTGACGCAAACAAGGATGAAGAAAAAGAAATAACAGTCACAAGTATGTTAATACGTTTTCCTAAATTGAGTTCCTTGGCGATTTGAATGGCTTTTTTCGTAATTAAAGATATTTTAATGTCATGTGACTTTTATATTACCAGCTAAATCAAGTTCATTTGTTTGTGCATTTGAACTACGCTTGAACTAATGATGAAGGACACGAGTTGTGACCATAATGCGCGTTTCTCATTAGAGTTGTTGACATTATATCTTATGTTACTATATATTCCATTGGAAAAGAAAGTTGTTGCGAGAGTGCTGTTTAATTCTTACTGCCAAATCTGAAATTGTATTTGTTGATAAATATGAATCCAATGGTTGAATTTAAAGCGTGTAACATGCTTTTCGTGGTTGAATCAGAAATTAGAGTGGTTTAAAGCGTATTATATGCTAGTAATGGTTTAATCGTATATTAGAGTTAATGACATACTATTATATGATTGTAATGGTTGAACTGAAACTTAGAGGAAGATTCAGAATGACACCAAAAATATATGCAAAGAGAATATAGAATACAAAACTAGTTTAAAGAGAGTAGAAACTATGCAACCAATCTTATCTTTTATGAAACCGAGTAAACACATTAATAAATTGACTAATACAAAATACAAATATAAAACCAATGACATAGACACGTAAAGTTCAATCACATTCAATATCTTCTCAGACCCAAAAATGTAATCAGTTTGGACATATGCTAACGTAAGTATGTCGACACTTAAATTGGCAAACAAATAACAAGAAAAACAAAGAAGAACTGTTGTATTGGAATGATGCAAACACATTTTGCACATGCCCGATCATTTATAGAATTGTCCGCTTTATGACCTAAAAATAGAATCATAAAGAATATGATTTATACTATTAAAATCAAGTAGGGATCAAGAACAGGCAAAGATAAGTCAGATCTAAATTATTATTATAATATATGAGTTATTGGTACAATATGAACATTCTTTAAAAAAAAAATGGTTGGCTCATTGAGTGTTTCAGTTATTAAAGTAGTTTTAGCTGCTGCATCAACAATTCTTTATTTTGCTATCTACTCATAAAAGAAACACATTTCCACTCAGATATGTTTCAGTTCAAAGTAACTCTATCGTGTTGCACACAATGTACGCAATTCGTACTCCTGGTATGCAAATTGTATCACCTCAGGTGCGTTTCTATGGTAAATGTAAATATAAACCCTCGTAAAAGAACAGACGGACTATTATCTGATAGCATCTGATGTAACAAGATAACCGGGTGGGATTTTCGGATTCAAAACAGAACGCATTTTACAATGATATAAATACGATATTGAATAATGGATGACTTGCATGAGCAAATAATTATGAATATGCGCGTGTATATATAATCAAAATATTGAATTTAATTAACATCAGAACGCACAGACTTAATGATGAAAAATACAAATCAATTTGGCAAATAAATAGACAACGGGTGAATGACTCACAACAATTTGACAATGAAACGATGGATATAGTTTACTCAGGTAGCAAACGATGTAAAAGTACTCGTGCAGTAAAATGCATTTACTCAGGTAGCGATAGTATGGTGATAAAAAGGGACAGATATACAACTTATCTTTACAGTGCAAAAGATACACTGGGTTTTTACGAAACCAAAATTAGCCCACGGATAACACATTCCATGTACGGAGATACACTCCGTCATCAGTACACTGTTTCAGCTCCACGGCTGCTACAGTTCAGCTTCACAGCTGATACAGACTCCGAACACTCGGAACACTTCAAAAACACTCTGAACACTCCGAACATTAGACCCACCGGACATTAGACACTCTGGTCACTCCAGACACAGACACTCCGGTCACAGACAGCTCTACAGTTGAAGATGTGCAAGTCCTGGAAGCAGACTGCCGGCTGACAAGACTATTCCGTATTGTAAAGAAATGTACGTATGGCGAGGTATTTATACACAAACATAGTATGTGCATTGTAGGCATCCGGTTCCTCCCATCGAGAGCACCTCGCACGTGCGACGTGGAATGAACCGAACTCACAATATACATAAATGACCCTCGGGTATCGTTATACACAAAAAATGAAACCCGAGTACATGTATTCAATAAGCAAAATAGTTTAATTTCGTGACATATGGAATGTCTCGGTAAACGATAAATTAAAAAAACTATTATACCAAATGTGTGCACGTAGGCTACTACTTATCAAATCTTTCTATTGTATGTACATTGTCCAACTCCCATCGCAACTCTCTATTCTTTTCATTATGTATACAATGCTCCTTTTTCTTTTTGCTTACACATATGCTGGTGAGCACAAATTGGTATACGTCACGAAAATGTAGAGTGTTTACATTTTAAGACTAATATCTATAATTTCAGACATTTTCATGTGTTAATCAATATTTTTATTATATTATTTACAATTCAGTTATCAAAATTATTATCATTTCCTTTACCTTTTAGATGGAATAAATTGATAAAGGCAATATAACTGGGATACAAAATTAGGTGTCTAACCTAGGTATTGAATGTGCGTGATTATGATTTTTAACGTAGCTTTAACAATTTTTGAGTCATATCGCTACGATGTCTGCAGTGTGGCATTTTAAAGTGATATCTAGCACTTGAGGCATCATGCCGCAGACATGTAGCATGAAGTCCAACCCAGATACGTTATCCTGGCACCAGACCGACCAGTCCAAACACTAACTCTTAATGCTGAGCGCCAAGCGAGGCAGCTGTTGGTATCATTTTTATAAGTCTTTGGTTTGACTCGAGCGTGGATCAAACCCACGACCTCCTGCTTCCGAGGCGGATGCTCTAATAACTAGGTCACCGGAGCGGTGTCAACCTAGATATTAGACATTACCGCCTACAGATGTTGTCCAGTTTAAATATGACTTGGGCTGCATACCTTACTGTCGATAAATCAGCAGTCATATAAGTATTTAATTTGCTACTGAATCATGAACCGGTGAACACCGAAGACGTACTGAATTTACTGTGTTTTTTTTTTTTTTCTGATTGTGAGGAGTTATCTATAGTTCTTTTATTGGCGTTGTTTTCTAGACATATAACTATAGTTTAGTGACCAATTTATAACCCACACAAACACAAGCAGAAATACTCCTGTGGCAATCAATATATGATCCTAATATAAATGTTCAGCAGAAAGCTGGTACGAATCGTTAGGTTTGATTGTCAGTTTTTTTTTCTAGATCCGCATCAGAAAGAGTCGATGAACATAAAACGACATCATCAGAAATATTTGAGTCCTAAGTATTTGTAAATGATAATCAATCCGTCTGAATGTCAGCCGTTTACATAAACAGCATGTTGAACCTCAATTTAATAGTAAGCGAATTTTATAATTTATAAGATTTGTTTTCGATAAATTTGGCTACCTTGAGCGACTCGGCTTCTGCTTGTGTTGTTCTACTTCCATAAAGGAAATAATGTGAACAGTTGTGTCACCATGTTTGTGGCTTATTATGTATTTAGTGCTTGCTAAGTGAAAACACTTTCTTTCTTGTTCCGGATTAGACAACATCAAAGATGCAAACATTATTAATTGATCTCCCTTGTCCATTTGTTATTTTCCTTTGATGTTTCAAATATTTTCTTCATGACGTGTTAACCAATATATAGTTTGTATAACCATGATACATTTGTTTCATATTTGGTTATGAACTCATTCTTTGCGCTATTTCATTATCTATATATAATATACCGAACTCAGTAAAATTTGCAATAAGAGCTAGTTCAATGAAATTGGTTTGACTTTTCTAGACATCTTATTCTCCATCAAAAATGATATAATTATTTATTTATGTCATTTTCGATCATTCTGTATTGTCAGTCATTTTCACGATCTCGAGGGTATCTGTACACAGTACTGTGTGATGATCAACAGGGTACTTTAGATAATATGATGAGATCAGTGAACAACTTGGGGAACCAGCCAGATTTACTGTCGCAAAGAATTATGACGACCTGTTATTGTGTCCGTATTCCTCTTCCATATATGTGATCGTACACGAATTTGGTACGATTGTATCTCTGAGGATTGGTTTAAATGAGGCGTAGACCGTTGGCCAGACTGAGGGTAATGAGGGCACGTCATCAGATAGCCTAAAGACCTAACGAATCGAAATGTGAAGCATCCGATAAACTACATTTAAGGTGATACGTGTATGAATTGATCAGTACGTGGTAGTAGTAATAGAGGATACCCTAGCAACAATGGAAATCCATGTCAAAAAGGTCATTGGACACCCTGGCGACAACGGGAATTTTACATAGGGAAGTTTAACAATGATAGGACCATAGAGCGACAAAAAAGATGGGACAGAATATAGACAAGGGTATGGAACTGTCTAGAGACGAGGAAAATTGAACATGGGGGATATTGCGTCTGAATAGCGACAATGGGACCTACCGTTAACATAGGGAAACTAGGAATGGAACAGGTAAGGTGACGTAACGGAACTAAAGATTGGTAACAATGTAGCAAGGGGCTGACCTCAATTGGCCCAAAGAGAGGGAAGAAAAAACATAGAACGCTTGGCAGGACATAGACATATATAACACATCCATCATACAACATACAAACACAAACAAGTATACAAACGACTAAAACAAATTAAGGCAATAAAGCAAATCATTTTGAGGCATATGAGTGGCCCTGAAAAGGGCCTTTGGTTTCTGCTTCTATTTGCTCCAGTTGTTTCACCATTCCCTTGCTTTCGCAATGATTCCTTTTTTCTTCTTCATATCGTCAGGATGACCCATTGGTCTCTTAATGGAACGAGCAAGGCCAGTGATCGCGGATTGACACAAGCTAATTAACTGTGAGTTGCGTGAGGGTTGATATCACGATCTGTGGACATTGATAAATTTTTATGCATAAAATCATTAACAATCATTTCAAAGCAGTTTGAAGGGAAATTGTGAAAGACATATAACAACAGCTTATCTCCTTTATTAAATATTCTTTGACATTATTAAAAGATATTAGAGTATTTCTGCTAGGCAAAGAAAAGTATGTTGATTCAATTTATGAATTCAACGAGAAGCACGATACAGCAGCTTCCATTTTCATTTTTCTTGTTTCCATATCGTCAATTTTAGTAAACCTTTTCTATCACAGAGTGAAGTGGACGCACCAGGGTATATATTATAGGCTAATCTGATGGTAGGATTCAAACAGCACCCTTTCGTTCGTGACCATGGACCACAGCCTAAAGAGACTGGTGTCGAACAAGTCAGACTGGTGTCATGATACTCTAGCTGGATGGGATATAATGCCACATGTAGGCGACACGATACCTTGGTGGTAGACATCACTATACACCATCATAATGTAAACGACATAGCGACAGGACTCAACACTGCAAGGTCACGTTAAAAATCCAAATCACACACATTCACACAGGTAGACTCAGAGAAGATAATATCGTACAATCCATCGTAAAAGAGGACACCTTCCTTTTTCCCTAGAAATAATAGCAAACTCGTCGCTTCCAACACATCACTAATAATGAAAGCTAAAGATGTTGCAATGATATATTTATACATGGAAATTGTGATTTGTGAACAGTTATTTTCTCAGATCTTGCAACAATTATCCCCCAGTAACCTTATTTTATTTCTGACGATTCGTTAGAAAACATAAGATTTGATGTATTACTGATTGAGCTTGGTAGTTATAATGTATTAGTAAGTCTATGCGATTCATGAGATCTACCAGGCTCTTTGCGTATCTCTTTCCAAACGGATCATATATTTTGGGGGTCAATATTAGAAAAGATGATTATAAAAACCAAGAGAGTCTTTTTAGGGTCATATTAAGTCTTTGTTAAGTCTAGAGGCAGCTACTTAGCCAAGATTATCTCTGATACGTACTCGCTGATAGCAGTAAGGCCCAAGCATATTAATTATAGAAATGAGTTATTTGTGTCAATATTCCAATTTCGAATAGAAACTGTGTGATAAACAAACTTAAAAACATCAAAATGAATAAATGGAGAAAGTTTATTAAACTTACAATTGCACCAGTTGAAGGGTGATCTGAGAACATGCAACGTTTAGTGGATATTATCCAATCTGACCATGCTATATAATATAATTCCTGAAACTGAAGAAAACATAACTTGCATATATGTTCAGCCCACAAAAAGTTAGACTCTATAAACACTATTAACACGTTTGACGTTTTAAATAATTTGGCCTCATTAATACTTTTGACCGTATAAACACTATTGACCGTATAAACACTTTAGACCAATAAACACTTTAGACCGTATAAACACTTTAGACCGTACCGTATAAACACTTTAGACCTTATAAACACTCTCGACCGTATAAACACTTTTGACCGTATAAACACTTTTGACCGTTTTTGACCGTATAAACACTTATGACCGACCGTATAAACACTTTTGTCCGTATAAACACTTTTTGACCGTATAAACACTTTTGACCGTATAAACAATTTTTGACCGTATAAACACTTTTGACCGTATAAACACTTTAGACCGTATAAACAATTTTGACCGTATAAACCGTTGGTCCCAGCCCCTACACAACCTTGTGGGGATGGTATATCCCATTATTGGTTCAAATGAGTGATAGATCACTGGAGGTGAGGAACGTTGTGACGTCATCCTACTATTGAAAATTTTGAAATGTGAAGCATTCGATAAACTTCTTGTAAAGTGTGACTTCTTTATGTTCGATCCGTTACTGTTGTATTCTATCACGGTGAATATTGAAGCTGTACCATAAAACGTACAAAATACACGTACTGGATTAGCCTCTACGCGTAGTTTGCATTAGAGAAGTTTCTATGAGATTTTAAATAAGTGCGAAGTAATGACTCGTGAATGGGTACTAATTACTTGCGTCCCTTGGTCAAAACTAGAAACTATTGTGATCAGCATTATATATCCACGAATACACATCTTTGGCATGAAAAATGAATTCGACTATACTAATGACACTGACCAAAGGTTTGTATAGGCTAGCTATGTATTAGCTGATGACAGCCTATTGTGTAGAGGATATCTTTGTCTCGAGTGTCGACCGCTCCATGGCTCAATCACAGCCCTAATTCTGTTTGGTAATAACTGCTTTCTATGAATGCTGATTTAGCTAACACTTCAGCCTGTATATTTATGGTTCTTAGAATGTTCAGGGATAATGAGAACAATTTTGTCCTTACAGCCAATTCACCCAGTATATTCTCTGACTAAGACTTGTCTAACAATTGAGAGGAATTTATTCTTTTAACACCAACTCCGTCACTTCTACATTTACATTTGTATCAACCGATTTATAAAGTTAGCGGTCACTGCGGCCGTTCCTGTCCTGAACATAAGATGTGTCATTTGAGTTGGTCCTCTAATACTTATTAGTTATCATCTTTGTGAAAATGTACATGAATATATTGTATTGTTGTCAACATGTGGATGCCTGACCAACAACCAAACCTGATTGTTCAAGGTTTCCGTTTAACAATATCATGACGATATATCAAATATAACATACTTGATTTGGCTTTCTTGTGACATTTAGTGATGACTTCAGATGTAAACGTTACAAACTGTGGCAATTACTATTGTGTTAGGACGGTCCTTCAAGTGCATGCCACATCGACCCATCTATATTCATCAGGAAAATATATCAGTACATCCTCATAGCGAAAACGTGCAATTAATTGTTACGTTTTTATATGTCAATCCATTTAGAAGGGAAAGAATTACTAAAGTAGTATAATAATTTACAGTTTGAATGACTTAAAATGTGTTCAAGTTAATTATAGATTTTTAAAACATATTGAAATGCCCCTTTTTACTAAAAGAAAAGGAGGAAACAAAATTGTTCCTTTTTAACAATGAATTCAGAGTCTACTATACATTTTAAACATAATTATTTTCTGGTAAATAAATCGTTGGTAAATATTAGATACACTTGTAAATATCATTTATGAGATTAAGACTGAAGCGAAAATAAGCATTACACAATATTATCCATAGTGACGAACTAATCTCCACAAATCCCCTTGTAAACACTTATTGTGAAGATATAATCTGTGTAAAAAAAATACAATGTCTAAATGTAAACCTACATAGTACAGTAGTGCAAAGTCTATTTCATTCAGACTTTTTCATTTTCTGAATGGTCCCATTTCATACCAAATGCATTTCTCGCATTTCTTCATCACTTCCACGTTATGACTATGTTAAAGGTCTATGTATATAAAGATAACAGCCTAATCCAACAATGAAATTTCGTTGTTCTTCCCATCCCTGTCAGCACAAACATTTTCAAATATAGTTATTCAGGATAACGCTCCTGTCTTTACATTTAGTTTGTAATCTATTAACATCCTGGTGTTTATTTATCTTCATTTCATTTTCTTTAGAGTGATTTAATAATTGTTTTAATTATATAATTTATTATTTAGACAGAATGCTGATCGTTATTATATGCGTATTGTATGACGATCATCACTGTATGGCGATTGTGTGGATCATTGTATGGCAATTGTTTGATCATTGTATGGTGTTTATATGGATCAATTTATGGTGAATGTAAAGCTTATTGTATGGTGATTATCTGGATCATCATTGTATGTAGATCATCATTGTATGCTGATCATCATTGTATGGAACATAATTGTATGCAGATTGCATGGATTATCTATATATGCCGATGGTATGCTGATCATCTGTATCCGGAATGTATGCTGATCATCGCTGTATGCCGATTGTATGGATCATTGTATGCCGATCGAATGGATCATTTTATGCCGATCGAATGGATCATCATTGTGTTCCAAATGTATGCTGATCATCTTCATAAGTCTATTGTACGGATCATTGTCCGCCGGTCGAATGGATCATCGTTGTATGCCGATTTAATGCTGATCATCTTCGTATGCCGATTGTATGGATTAATGTGTGCCGATTGTGTGGATCATCACTGTGTGACGATTGTATGCTGATCATCATAGTATGCTGACTGTATGCTGATCGTCATAGTATGCCGATTGTTTGAATCATTGTATTCCGATTGCATTGATCATCTTCGTATGCCGATTTTATGTTGTTAATCTATGCGTATATCTTATTCACAACAGTGAATTTGAAATATATTCATGTCTGCGTTTTGCTCTGTCTTCCATATGCTGGCAACCCAACAATATATTCATGTATATTTTGTTGATTATAATGAATAATAATTATTCTTGAATCATCTCAAAGTGAAACACATCAAGTTCTTTAAAATACAGGCATTGGTGCCCACTAATATGGCGGAAGGATATATTCCTGGACATGTTTAGCCTCGTGAATATACAAGCTACAGCACAGGAAAAATCAGTAGTCATAAAATATAATTGGGTTATTCTAGGCATTTATCCTGAGACTGACTAATAAACCATCCAATACCAATTAAGACGCGTTTAATATAGCATTTGAAGTGTCATTTTTATATGACCACATGCTAAAATATAACTTGATATGATTCTGTCCGGTCCAAATGATCCGGGAAATTCTTTTGCAGTCTTGTATGCTACTGATTTGTTAAGACTGCTTGATTTATTTAATTTCACCGCCTTCCGCAATTTATTTTTCAAAATGTGGTCAGTGTAATCCCAAAGAAGCTGGTTTCGTCGGATGTAGCTTATCATGCTTAGTAATGGCATTAAACCGCGAGACATGAACAACAACAAGAAAACCTTGGGGCATTGGTCAGTTGATATATGGAGGTTGGATAGGGATGCCTTTATAATTGTAATATGCAATCCACCCTATACACAAGAGTGGTTGAAATGTTCACAGAAGAATGTGGACCTAAAACGGTATCCGAAGTGACAGACATTTATCCAACCACTTCACATTTACGCGGAAATGTGTGATGCAATTAGGACTCAAAATAAAGTTTGTTTATATCATATGTAGTATATTGTTCCAGATCAAATAATATAAATGTATAGTAACAAAAACATTACAGTAAATATGAACATTTCTGCATCCGGTAATCATCCTGTCACAGGAATATAGCAAGAATTAAATGATGTATATATAATCTGACAGTTTAATATAAACCTGGACTGTATACTGTACCCTATCCGATACTTTATCAAACACTGCCGTATCACACTCATTGGAATACTTTACGTTGTAATGATTTTGCCTGTGTAAAGTGATATATCTAATCGGGATTTCTTTAATTTACAATTTGTGAAAAAATAACATACTCTATATAGTATGTACGCCGTATCATTGATATATCACGAGATGACGAGATCTATACATTTTTCATTAAACGAAACGAGGCTGGCCGAGTTCCCTTTTCATGCAAAATTTATACAACGAGTAATCTCCTTTGAAACATTTAATCCGTTATCATCCGTTTTTATACCTATACATAAAAAATGCCTATAAACATGTTTTCAACTCCATATATCAATGAGCATTGATGCAAAGATGGGAATAATTTGTGGATATATGTATGTATGTTCAAGGTATAAACCTAAAATGTATGTATGATCCAGGTATAAACATATTACTCAAACATTCTATTAAACATTATTCAAAAATATCAACATTTATCATTAGTGTGTTTTTATTATATATATTCAATAGTAGCTATTGACTATCTGTCTGATGAAAGGTTATATCAACATCAATAACTGCACATTGCGACTGGCAGTTAAACATGTTTCATGAACAATGAATTGTTTGCATATATATAATCTCTTTCACCAACCCACATAAATACAATACATCCGAAGGTTTTATTTTTTATTTTTAAAAGTGCATTAAGGGGCCCACAGGTTGTTCCCAGTTTTCATTTGGAGGTTATATTTAAAGAAGTCTCAGTCAATTGTAAATTACCAATGACCAGAAGCTTATGCATTAATTAGAACCATTTATGATGAGTGCATTTTGACATGTCTTGGGATATTAAAATAATCTCAAACTTTGAAAAAATGAGACATATATATAGAAGGCCGCTCAAGTGGCCAAGTGGTTAGAGTGTCCGCCTATCATGCTTGAGGTCGCGGGTTCGAACCCACCTAGAAACTGTAACCATTTGCAGAATAGTCTAAGATAATTGCCCATAATTCCTTAATTCACTTATTACACCGGCTTGGTGTACATTTTATAGCCTTTTAAATACCGTTTATATAAGACATTAGAAAAGAGCTTTCAAATGGAGCTGTGCATACTTGAAACTCACTTTAGTAGTTAGCATTGTATGGAAAACTTGTTAACGTTTGCAATTGATGTAGTTAGTTTTAAAGTCATTATTCGGCACATGATAGAATAAAATCATAGCCATCATATACCAGGAAGAAGACCAACGACCAACTTGACGCTTTTGACAAGCTCTCTCGTAAACCATCTTGACGCTTTATATATATATATATATATATATATATATATATATATATATATATATATATATATATATATATATATATATATATATATATATATATATATATATAAATATATATATATGCTTTAGATTTCAATATTTTAAAACCGAATGAGCCATGGTAGAAATTAGGTCAGTTAGGAAAATGGAGTATATCATCTTTCTATACGTAAGCATGTATTCTCTAACATTGATTAACACGATGTGTATAAAGTTTTTCATTAAAAGGAAACGAGGCTTGCCAGTTTCCTTTTACTGAAAAGTTTTTACCACTAGTGGTATATCAATGATACAAAATACATAATATACATATATTTTATTTGTAGTAGAAACAAATATACATATATAAATACTTCCATTTCCTACGCAGCTACGATTGACTGCCAGCAAATGTGTATTGACGGAATAAAGGGGAAAAATTAATTCTGTTCAACCCTTACCAGTGTTTCCGCTGCAAATATAGTTATATTCTTTCTGCGAGTAATTGCATACTCTATAACAAATTAATAAATTGCTTATTTTACTTTTTTAACTTCTTTAATTTATACTGATTCAATACATAGAAGAACACTTGTAAATTAAGCATACATGATCTTTTAAATGAAGAAAATAGAGCCATTCAAAAACACAATAGTTTAGTACTTGGACATTAAAGCGAGTGGTTTGTTATTAACTGAGCGAAACGCGGAAACAGCAAGAGGGAATTCAAACATTTATATGTATGACAGTTGATCTAATTTATCATTATGATCGTTATGATTTCATAGGCATTACTAACGAACATATATTTATTTCTACCCTCTATTTATATATTTCCCCTTTCCCTGGTTTGTGTTACTATATTCTGCCATCATTCATAGGCCCAGCGACATCATTACATGGCACAGGAGATATTCCCCTATGTTTGTTTTATCGTGAATTTTCGCTTGTGTCTTTCTACGTTTGGGGGGTGGGGTAAAATATGCTGACAAACCGTACTAGAAATAGGGAGAGAAGGCATATATACATAGTCCATCCCAGTGTTTCTTGATTGGTCGATTAGTCTGCTGCCTTACCAACAAACTCAATTCTATGGGTTGACATTTTATTATTAGATAATGTTTTCAGACCCATATTAATAGCTTTATAAAAAAGAAGAAATAAATAATAAAGACAAAGATTAAATAGATCATATATTATACCTTCATCCTAACCTAACAACGTACTGTATTGCCTTGACTGGCTATTGCAAACTTTGTCTCATTGGCATTGGAACACTGTATTAAATTCCCATACAACGAGCACTCCTAATCGTTACAAAGTTCCAGGTTAGTGTACGTTACTTGGTACAAGTTTAGTTTCTTGTTCCCTCCCACTCCAATGACTTCCTTATATTATCTCACTTATAAGAGAGCGCATGACCGCTCTGGTGGCCTAGTGGTTTGAGCGTCCGCCTCGGATGCGGGAGGTCGTGGGTTCGAACCCTGGTCGAGTCATACCAAAGACTTACAAAAATGGTACTAACAGCTGCCTCGCTTGGCGCTCAGCATTAAGAGGTTAGTGTTAGGACTGGTCGGCCTGGTGTCAGGATAATGTGACTGGGTGGGACATCATGCTACATGTCTGCGGCATGGTGCCCCAGTGCTAGACATCACTATAAACTGCCACATTGCAGACATCGTAGCGATATGACTGAAAAATTGTTAAAGCTACGTTAAAAATCAAAATCACATCACATCACACTGTACCACCACTTGAAGGTTTATTTTATTTATCGAATGGTGCTAGCATCCATGTTCGACGTGGACGAAAGCTACTGTTTAATCTACTATATTTCTGCAAACTCGGATTTGCGTAATCATCTTCTTGTTGAAGCAGTGCGTTTCCTGGTGGGACAATAAATTACCTCAACAACAATACCAATAGCACTTACTTGTTTTACATTAAAGTAGGTTTAATATTAAGCAAATTATCATTTAACATTTACAAACGTTACTCAGCCCGACGTGACGTTGATGGCTATTTGAGCAAAGGTAACTTGACTGAATTTACTAGTTGCGGTGCTGTTGATGTCGACCCAGGTGAGATTGCTATTTTCTAAGATGAAACTGATAAATTACAAACGCTTAATGTTGACATTCACGATATTGTTAACAAGCTAAATTAACTTAGCTTAACCCATCTGAAAATGAGGTAATCAGAGATAGCGGCGTGTCGGCTGCGTTTAGCAAAGAATACGTGCCTGGATGAAATAATAATGTGCCTTCACATTCACGCGTTGTACATTCCTGGAGCGTAATTACAGGATTATTATTTAAAAAATGAGGTGAAACCAATTGACGAAGTAGCAATAAAAAAATGACCGATTTTTGTTAGGTTTTTTCATGGACATAAAGGTCACTTTTAAAGGGTACGTTATTCGAGACCGAATATGTTTATCATAACCAGAACAAAAGATTATTGAGGTCGATTGAGAATGTTGATAATGATAAGAGGCATATTAGTTTTGATTATGTACCTCAAATATAACCAATTAATATGTCAAGCAGTATTGTTACGAAATGTTACACATTTATAATAACATCATCGTTAGTCACATCAAATTAAAATTAACTTTGAAGGACTAAGCATTTATCTAAACATGTACCTAACCATTTTTTAATTTCGTGTTAAACTTTAAATAGTATTATTGTATATACATGGGGGATTGTGACAGCAATGACGAAGTTGAGAATCTTAATGATGAGTTTTTGATCAGCTGGAAGCGGATGATAACATTTCGTTCCACCTTGCTAGGAATATCTGCTTCAAAGTTATGTTATCTACCTGACATAATTGTATTATGGGTCTTATAGCAATTCGTCGTTGGGTCCACCTTGATGTATAAAAGCAAATTCAAGGTCAACTTAAATATTCTCAAGGAAGATATTTTCTATAATTGTAAGGCAGTTATTCCAATAAAAATGGTGATTATTAGAAGTGCGCGTGCTTCTCACATATAGGGGCTATGAATCCGGATACGGTTTGCCGGTACTACGCGCATGTATTATTAATTGAAGAACTATAATGGAATCTCAGTGTTACCGAAGTCTAAAATTAACCGAAGTAGAACAACAATTATGATATGGCATCACCAAATAAACCGCGTTGATCTCGAAACACAAGCAATGCGTGTTTGGTTAGATATTGCCTTTGTGGCCTTTCAACAGCAACAAATGCTAGTCTTATTGTTGTTGTAATCGCTACAAAGAAACAATCTTTGGTGCGCTAATCGGAATTATTGCTGGAGCTGTCTAGATAGTGACCCTAGTCCTTGTAAGAGCTAGGCAATAAATTCCATACGATTACATTTATGAATACACATCTATTCAGAACTGGATGAAGCGGAACAAAAACAATCTAATCAAGGTCATTGAAATTTACTATATGGTTATTAATGATAAAAATAGGTAGCGCAGCAGAATTAGAGGATTTGATTGCGGAACACCATCAACACCGACCACAAATAAAAAACCACGAAGCGGATATTTGGACAATACAATTCGAGCATAACAGGATACATTGATGATAGGTGGTTTTTGCTAGTCCTCGCGCTTCGTTACTGTATGACTCTTGCTTGGGCCACTTCACTTTCATGATTTATTATTGCTCAGAATCCACGGGCTGCGCAACGTGTGTGGCTGATTTGGTAAAATGTGGAAATGTCATCGTGAATAAGGGCTGTGACCTAGAAGGCAACGAATCCCCAAAGGATATGATGACACTACTTTACCAATTTAGTTGTATATCCCACATCTATATTAAGCAGAAATTCAAAATGGATTCTTTGTGCCATGCTTTAAACTCTCGATGGAATTAAATCAATGTATGGTGATGCGTTTTTATTTCTAGAGACTTCATATGTTGTAATAACTCGGCCTCCTTGAAATTTTCTCTTTATAAGTTATCAGTCTTTCAGTTTCTTTGGTTGCAGATCATTTTTGCACAGTCAATACATTCCTCATCTCATTCATCCTAATTATTTTATTATTCCGTACGACTAGAATCGGTCTCATAACTAGTGCAGTTATATGAATGCTTGCTTTTATATGGTGTTAGTATATATTGTCATATGTCCTTTGATTTATATGTCACGTAATGTTAATGAGGTTTTATCACTGATCAAAAATGTTGGTTTTCTGTTCTAATCTGTTCTTGGAAGCCATATTTCATCTGGGTGGATTTTTACACTCGACAACTGCATTCATTCATCGTACGGTTATACATATATTTTCAAACGATTAAGTATCATGTATGTACAAAAAAAACATTAGCACAACATATTTCAAATCAAACATCAGCTCTGGTTGTAGTCGGAACGTAAAGTTGCCATCAAAATTATTGTCTCATACACTCTGTTTGTGACTGCCATATCCATGACATTTCCCAAATCAATTTTTAAGGTGCTTATTATCTATAAAACAAGGAAACCCGACTCTGCCTCATAGAGTTTGTGTTTAGTAGGAAGCACTACTGCTTTAAAAATGTCATGTAATTTTACCAATCATTTTTTAGCTTATTTCTGAACATTGATCATCAATGGAGATAAATCGATAAGTCAGTCATATTTGAGCATAAGTCTCATCCACTGAATCTTGTCAATAATTATTTTATATTACCAGTTTTTGAAGAGTTAGAGCAAATAGAGAGGTTATAGAAGGACAACTGAAATTGACAAAAAACATCCGAGTGGTAGTCTAAAATGCTCCTTCATCACCACAAACTGTGTACAAGTCAATGGTTAGATCTGATCCCGAAACCTTTATTCAAAAGGTTATCAGTAGATCTTTGAAAAGCCCTTAAATGCCATTTGTGTGATACCCGCCAAATGGAAAATGTGATCGATAAAAATATACCAATAGCATTGCCGTTTTTATAGGCAACTACACACAAGACGTTATTAAAGAGATTGCATCAATTTGTCAGAGGCTGATCACTAGCGACATAATGGGCCAGGGAAAGTTTCCAGCGTTAATGAATAAACGTATTGAAGGCATTGATGAAGCCTGTTGCAGTGCATGTCGCATGCACGTTAGCTCAATAAATACAATCACGTCATCTGACTTATTTCCACACACTAATGTCGCGGCGTGCCTATCATAATTAACCTAATATTCGATTGTACCAATTTGTGGGTTTCAACTCAAATCTGAGATTCGATCAATCAATGAAGATAGCCGACAGAGGATCACACTGATGACTTAGCAAGATTCTAAATGTCGCATATGCATACTTGAGCCCACACTTAGATCTGCAATCTCGATAAAATGTTCAACTTACGCTGTTGATTCTCCATGGTAAAAAACGGATCTTGCCACTAAGATATTACTAAGATTCCTCCAGACCAAATACTGCTGAATTCATAAGCATCCGACGCCTGTTACAACATGGTACCAGTCATTGTCATGATTACCTTGAAAACTCAGCTTAAACTGACTTGTAACGCAATCAGCGGCAATTATGAAGCCGCAGTCTAGACGACGCAAGTTTTGCGAAATTATATATTATTTGGCCTTACGCGACTGAGTCTCCCACTAACCCAATATCAAGTCCTGTTATAACGGTCGGGTGACACATATTCGATTTACCCTTGTGAACCAAAACGGACCCACGTTACACCTAAGCGGGGAGACCTTAAGAATGCAGCTGTACTTTAGAAATTAATATGATATTTAAATGCTGCGTCGCGTGTGGAAGTGAGATGCCAGTACTGATGTCAAAGCATGAAAATCCGTTTACATCACATATTACAGAAATTAATTTGGAAATTATGTCCAGGGATTAGTTACAGGCTCGCCAAACGTAGTCGAGGAGACCATCTCCTTGCGAGCTGCAAATAGAGTTCAACAAATTTCAATCATTTGTAGCATCAAACTCGTTGATGCGGATCCGTTGAAACTTCTCCGCTTGCAGAGTTTCAATTGATTCGATCACCATCAAAGGCAGTTCCAGCTGAAGTTCAAATGACAATATGAATGCCAGGGCCGATTTGTTAAATCATTAATAAAACCGCGCTCAACAGCATTGATTAACCGATTGCATATTAGGTAATTGGAAGCTGATTACAGTTGTCCATCTACATATGTTAGACCAAACCGATAAATGATAAGTGTAAAGAATGAAAAAGTCCAATATGCACCATATCCAGCTTGGACATGGATGCGCTTGTTAGGGTTTATCTAACCCAGCTTGTGGCTTATAGTACACGTCTCTGCATGTCGTTGCATGCGAGGAACGTGTGACTTTTGACATTTTAGTTCATTGTAGTAGGAGAAAACAAGTATATATTCTATGTAATGGAATGGATAAGTAATATCTGTGTTATCACATTGGTTTGAAAGATATAGTGACAGGAAATGTACTTAAATAGCGTAAGTTAGCAATCATTTGAATCCCTTGCCATGCTAACGTTCTAAAATTAAAAACAAACTATCGAACTAAATAAACATATCCATTTCTGGATTGTCTGTGAACATCACTGGCTCTATTTCTTGTATCAACTGATTTCTAATTTCCTTGATCTTTTGCGACATAGCAATGTATGTGTTCATTTTAAGCGGAACTTTTGATGCAGAATTAATTGACATAGTGACTGTTTTTAAATTTAACTGTACTTATTGAATAGCTAAGAAGGAGGAATATTATTTCTAAAACAGGAGCAAACCTAGCGAGACAAGAGTTGTGTAACATTTCGCTGACTTCGCATCCTTAGAATCAAAATATATTTATATTCCTTGGGTACACAAACACTAAATATATCGTGACTCAACTTACTTCCCTAATTATTTGGTATATATGTTAGAACCTATGTTGTTAAATAATTAATTATAAATTGAGATAAAGAAATGGTAATGATTTACCTAATGACTTATTTTATATGCATGTTTCCTTGCGAATGTATGGACCTGTTAAATTATCTTCTTTAACAGCATGCTGTTAACAACTAAAAGTTTTGAATTTAATGTTTCTTGGCAAAACAATTTAATTATGCTTCGCACTTGCCATTTTTCGCATTTGTGAAAGGGATTATGTGCTCTTTAGCCATTCTCAGTATAGCTGGTTCGTTTATTGTCATTAGTCACATGTTACTTATCAGATCCTACGCTTTTTTTTTTTGTTGAAAACAATGGTCACTTTGTACACCTAAACTCCATCGTTACGACAAAATCCACACCATTAATCCAGCAAGTGACGACTACTGAACTACTTGCTTCCTACAGAATTCTTGCAGTTGTTATATTCTGAGTATTTTGTTAATTGTTTTAATTCCTGATTTTGCCTTTTAAGTCCCTGTTAGCGTATCACTACTTTTTTTCTACGTTTGAACATACATGTATAATTTTTTTCGTGGACTATTCTTTTATATTTGCTCTTTAACCTTATAAGCTTCTTTACTAATATTAGTTCTACCTTTCATTGATTTTTGCTACAAAAGATAAAGTGAATGAAGAGAGAAATATCCTAGCTCTAAGTTAAAAATATCACAATGGCAGTAGTATAAATTCATTGCAAAGAACAGACTAAAGTACATGGATTAGAGGCAAGCTACATCTTTGACGAATATGCAACAACGGGCTTAATAACGGTATAGATAATGCAAATTTGTACAGTCAAATGTGCAGGAGATAAACTTAATGTATACACTCTACTACAAAATAATGACATATAAAATATGCTTAAATGCCAACATGAATAAAAGCAAAGATAAGAGGATCAAATTAACTAAGTTGTTCCCTGTTCTAGTAATTGATTAAAAAGATGTAAAAGATGGCTAAATGTTACAAAACTTCATGTTATAATTATATATAAAAAAACAACATATATCAATGGTGTAATCCGTGTTCAATTTCTGACTGGTCTAATCCAAAGAAACATATCAAACGATTTCACTATCAAATACAATATATGTAAATGCTATTGAAAACAGGACTATAGTTACCATTTGCCATCACAAAATGAACACGGTAAAAAATTAGAGTTGCTTAATACTACTAAACAAATCACTGACGTGATTTTGAATCACATATGTTAGCTTGTGTTATGCTTTCCTTCCTAGAAATTCTTAACTTTGCTCTCTAGAACTTTATAATATGTAGACATTGTTGCAACAATAATTTGATACGACCTTGTGTAATGGAATACGCGCATCGGTTACAAAATATATTGTATTAATATATGAGTAGTTATTGTTGGTGTTGTTCCTCCTAATCGATACTCTAACTTTCATCTGTACTTTCTTTCTAGATTTTATGTTTAAATTTAATGAAGTTTCACTCAATGCGGTAGTTCTACCCGAAATGACAAACGCAGATAGAGTATACTATACCGTTTGCTGTATATAATCTTATTTATGTAAAAAAAAGTTGAAAGAATCACTACTTGGACATGTCAGTACATGTCATATTTCAGCGGACAAAGACGTTGATGCTTTAGAGGTCATAGGATATGGGGAAGAAAGCATGAATAAATACTCAAGATGTTGTCTTTATTTGTTTTCTGTTGATTATGCTTTACTCTTTTCAGCTATTTCCATTTAATATACTAAATTTGATTTCCAGCTTGTATTTTCCTGCAAAGCGTTGTTATTACTTTCACGATCAGATTTATTTTTTACAAGCCCAATTATGTTTCAGATTGTTTTATACATTTAAATCATGTACAGTGGTTGACGCTGGTGCAATGGAACGATACAATCCTGCTTACGATCGAATCGTTTTATGACCATTAGAATTAAAACATAATAGCTGGAAATCCTGTTGCCAAAACAAATGATCAGATAAGGGATTTGAAACATCTGAATAAAAATTAATCTGCAACTGTAGATGTTGCTGACCAAGTTTATTAATCACGATTAATTATCAATCACAATTTAAGGATAGATGAAACGTTTATATATATATATATATATATATATATATATATATATATATATATATATATATATATATATATATATATATATATATATATATATATATATATATATATATATATATATTAATTCAATGCTATAACATGGACATTGTAATAGCAAGGTGTTGGTGGGAGGCTCATTGATTCTATCAGCTAACGCTATAGTTACGGAAAGGGAGGAAGACAGGGTGGGCAAAAGGTCAGAAATAAAAAAACGCATAGAACAGTTACACCAGCTATTGCTACTATTCCCACAACATAGGAGCTTTGTTGTTTGTTTAATGATATGTTAAACCTAAATCATGCAAAGATTTAGTTGTATGGGTTACCATAATTTCACCATTGATAACCTTTTTTGTCCGGGTGTCTCATACATACTTATAAATCGTTCTTGACCAATTGTTACTAACTGTTCATTAATTGTTGGAATTCCATTATTACGTGTTGGCATTTATAACAGTATTTACTATTTTGCTAAATGCATCTGATGACATTTGTAAATTGCAATTTAATCTAATATGCTACCTATGTTCACAACCAGATCACTTGTTCACAACCAGATCACTTGATAACAAAAGTATACAGTCACATAAAATGACCTAATTTGGTATATCTTTTGAATCTGAAACATATTAATGAAATCTTGTTGGACTGCTTTCCCTAGTTATACTCTTCTCAATCTGAAATGAAATTTTCAATATGAATATTAATATTTGCATTGCATGGTACTGCTCAAGCAAATTGTTTAACATATGTTCTGATTTTGATTACATACACATTTAATTGTACATAGCGGATTTTGCAATCGTACAGATGTTCAATCTGTAATTCCTTATCTCACGTTTCATATAGCACGCCCAGCCTGGAATTACTCAGGTAAAACTATTAAACGATATTCCACTTATAAGAACTCCAGAATGATTAATTACTGAACATTTTTGAATTTTTAATAAATGGTAACACAAGGTAGCAATTTAACAAATACAGTTATATTTGGTTCAAATGGCCACCTTTGCGCAGATCATAATGGAAAATTGCCGTAAGTAGAGAAGGGCAGCTGATGTGCATTCTACGATGTCAAGGCATAAAAATAGCTTTTGCAATGGATAACAGTATCTAGGACTAGATGCTTCATAATATGTTCTCATGTTAAACTTGTGTGCAAAATGATAATAAGCGTGAGAGAGATAGAGATTGAGGGGGGTGAATGGAGAACGAGAGAAAGAGAGGGTACTTTGCTGAAGGCTTGTACTGAAATGTTGAAAATTCTAGAAAAATAAAGAAAGATTCACAGAATCATTTCCACATTCAAAGCATTGGACTATATTATATCACCAAATGTTCGATTCTTACTGCTTATTACACAATGCAAATCATGTAAAATATCAAAACAAAGTTAAAATCCATTTCGGCCTCAGACGTTGACAAATATAAGGTGATGTGTAGTTTTTGAACGATCAAGCTTATGTGGAGAAACGTAAAATTTGTAAATTAAAATTAACAGTAAATCGAATTTGTTCAGTGAATATAAATATAAAGCTGACAGATTTGTAAAATAAAGATAAGCATATCACAGAGAGCAGCAACCATTTTGATTATCACCGAGACTATGATTACTCAGTCCATTACAATCTTAGAAAAATGGTTTGGACACAGTGAGGGAAACATGTGCTTACATTTAAATTCTTGCGACAAGAATGATCAACACTGCTTTGAAACAATACTGCAGCATTGTTTAGAACTGTATCGTTAAAATATATCCAAATGAATATTCTAAATCTATTCCGCTTGTTAGAAAGAGCACGTGTCTTTTGATGTAATAATTGTATGATCTGATTATCACTTTAAATTCAATACATCTATAATGTATTTTATTTATTGACACTATTACAATAGAGAGCTTGAACGGACTGTAAATAAAGGTTTTATGTTTAAACTTAAATTAATTTCTGTTTGTATTTACGATTTGTCTTACCAATTGCTCGGATGTATATTGTCAGTAAGTGTGTGTGTTTGCGATTTGTATATTTAACGTAGCTTTAACAATTTTTCAGTCAGATTGCCAAAATGTCTGCAGTTCTTCAGTATTAAAGTGTAAGAAAATGGCTACTTACTGGTCTAAGCCTATGTTCCATTTTAAAACGTAATGACAATATTCATTTGCCTGTGACTGCTTAATAAGTTCTTTTCTTTCAAATCAGGGGAAAGACGCGGGAATTCAGTCACATCATCAGAGTTAAATATTTCTACTCGTTGTCTCCTTTAGCTTGGAATAAAATACATATGTAAGTTGTCAATATACCAGATAATGTAAAATCAAGATCACCTACAAACTGATCATTCAATATTGTATTGATATCCTTCTTCAGTCAGTATGTTGCTCCCTCGTTGAAAACAAATGGTGTTTGTATATAAACATTTAATTGTCTTTTCTTCAGCAGACATCCTTCTCTAGTTTTATATTGACATTTTGCTCTAATTTTTATATGGAACTTTGCTTTAGTTTACGACTGGCAATATGTTCTTGATTTGTATTGGCACTTTGCTCTAGTTTACGATTGGTAATATGTTCTTGATTTGTATTGGCACTTTGCTCTAGTTTACGGCTGGTAATATGTTCTTGATTTGTATCGGCACTTTGCTCTAGTTTACGACTGGTAATATGTTCTTGATTTGTATCGGCACTTTGCTCTACTTTACGACTGGTAATATGTTCTTGATTTGTATTGGCACTTTGCTCTACTTTACGACTGGTAATATGTTCTTGATTTGTATTGGCACTTTGCTCTAGTTTACGAGTGGTAATATGTTCTTGATTTGTATTGGCACTTTGCTCTACTTTACGACTGGTAATATGTTCTTGATTTGTATTGGCACTTTGCTCTAGTTTACGAGTGGTAATATGTTCTTGATTTGTATCGGCACTTTGCTCTAGTTTACGACCGGTAATATGTTCTTGATTTGTATCGGCACTTTGCTCTAGTTTACGACTGGTAATATGTTCTTGATTTGTATTGGCACTTTGCTCTAGTTTACGGCTGGTAATATGTTCTTGATTTGTATCGGCACTTTGCTCTAGTTTACGACTGGTAATATGTTCTTGATTTGTATCGGCACTTCGCTCTACTTTACGACTGGTAATATGTTCTTGATTTGTATTGGCACTTTGCTCTACTTTACGACTGGTAATATGTTCTTGATTTGTATTGGCACTTTGCTCTAGTTTACGACTGGTAATATGTTCTTGATTTGTATCGGCACTTTGCTCTAGTTTACGACTGGTAATATGTTCTTGATTTGTATCGGCACTTTGCTCTAGTTTACGACTGGTAATATGTTCTTGATTTGTATCGGCACTTTGTTCTAGTTTACGACTGGTAATATGTTCTTGATTTGTATCGGCACTTTGCTCTAGTTTACGAATGGTAATATGTTCTTGATTTGTATTGGCACTTTGCTCTACTTTACGACTGGTAATATGTTCTTGATTTGTATTGGCACTTTGCTCTAGTTTTCTAATGCCGTAAGTCTCTTCAAGTCAATGGGCAGTTTAATCCAGTTTTGACCTTTTAATTATACGTTTTGTGCATGTTTCATCTGATCTGATAAAGGTTCACGACACGATTGATGTCAAATGTTAAAATCTTAGTGATCGTTTTCAAAAGGGATACAAATATATAGTTTATTATACCTGCAATTATGGTGAGGACGAATATTAAAGCTATTGCATATTTGGTTCAATTATATTAGAGTTTTGTTTGTTGGATTACAGCTGGGTCATCAGGTAATTATAGTTGTCGCATTCAAAAAATAGTGTCCCAATGCGACCTACATACTGATTTGACCAATTTTAGTATATTGGTGTAAGTAAGAAGGTAAGTGACCAATGCATGTCAATTCTACTGCTGATTATCATACTGCCCAATGTAATGCATTGCGCCACAACTTTTTTACATTGCGCTATCAATCTAATCAATGAATCTTGATTGTAATAACTTTAAGTGTTGATTGAAATAGTGAATAATCAGTGCATGACAGCTGATTTTCTATATAATACAGTCATATCTCTTTTATATATGTTCGAAGTTTCTTTACTAACTGGAGCTCTAAAATGAGTTGCTGGAAGAGAGCAAGGTGTACATCTTTCTGTATGTTTAAAATCTGTAACTTATTATCTATGCATTTTAAGTCTTTTATTCGATCTGAAAATATAGCCTACATTAGGTACTTTAATGTCTAAATAGAGTGCAAATGTCCACTCGATTAACTGACCAAATATTCTTTCGGAGGTATTAATAACAAAAATGGCTCAACGCACTGCTGGATTTATAAAGTGGACGTCTGTTTCAAAAAGTTTCATGAGGCAAAGTTTTGAAATAGAATTGTATATGAGTGTCATTTTACTTAACAGTCATCTACATTATTTTAGCCTGCGTACGTACCACTAATGTGAAATCGACTTCAGATTATGTTTATTAAATACCTTCAATAGAATGTACCTCAAGTTGTTTTTCAAGAATTTGACTCACGGATCTATTTGTAACAAGCAATGCAATTTACACGTGGTAAAGTCAAAGATAATTCGCTGCTACCTTTTTTATCAACGAATGCAGTCAACACGTGGTATAGACGAATCTGAATCACTGACATATATTAACCAATGCAATCAGCATTCTGGATAGACGAATATGATTCACTCACTGATCTCGTTCTATCAACCAAAACAATATTTTCGTGTGAATAAACCAGAAGATCTCCGTATGCTAATGGTATGGGGCTAACATATGACGTATAATTATATTTTAGATTTGGGAGAGAATTGGACTAATATAGCAACTAAGGTATGTACTTGCATAGAAATAAAAAATAACTGTCTTATGAAGACATCATTATGTTTCATGCAACGAGGGAACAAATGAGTTGAATCCTTAAAGTTTGTTCAATTTGGTCATATTATTAAGCGAATTGCATATTTTCTTAATTCTACAATGTTGTTCACAAAATAATAAATATATTACCTAACGATTTTAATAAAGAAGCAAACACATAAGTTTGTAAAACATAATAAACACTTTATTTTTCAAGTTATGAAATGAAAATTCACAAGAAAGTTAAATTGGTATGTACTGAATCCTAAATAATCTTAAAAACGTTATTTTCAAATTCAAGAGAATCAACGGTTCCAAATAAATTTCAGATTCTTGAATGCACTGGTCTGCAACCAGACGGTGTGTGTGAAAGTGGCATGGTACAAAACTTCTTTGAATATAGTACAATAGTTCCAAATTCACAGTATAGTCCAATGGACTCTTTATTTTTTTAAAGAATAATCCAAACAAATGTTTCCTGTCAAACACGATGTATATACAACCAACATAAAATACGTATACGTACTTGAGGTAACAATATGAACACAAGAAATATGAAGAAAATATTTATCCAGCCATAACTATTTATATACAGTCATAAGAAGTAAAACAAAATTTGCTGCTACTGCTACATGACTTATTGCAAATCCCCCAAATCATAAAATAACACTATTGTCCTAACCCATCATAATAACCATATTCTTCACAGAATCACCTGATGGATAATTCCAATGTGAAACAACCCCAAACTTTTCAGCATGTTTGTGACTATCAGCAACTGTAACCACCTGCGTAAGCATCTTTTAACAGAACCTACGCAATCGCTTTACACTATTTAAATCTTAAAATATACCCTTTAAAGGTACACATAATTTAGCTATAGATAATGATTACAATTTATAATCATTGATAACAAATTTTAACAAAATTAAAGTTATACAACCACATAATAGATTCTGACAACGCTTGGAACCATACAACATTTATGTTCGGGGCAAAAGAGAGAGAGCAAAATGTTTGAAGAACTGGTACAAGAAGTAGACACAGCAATAGCACATGACATGTAAAACATAACACAGACGAACCTAAACACGGAATTACACTTTCATAAAGGCGTTATTCCCAATTCAAGTCTCAAAAAGTGAAGTTCAATCTCAAATCTTAGTTTCGGGGCCCGAGTGGCCGAGTAGTCTAAAGCGATCTCCGTCACGGGTCACTGCCATCTCACCTCTGTCTGCGTGGGTTCGAGTCTAGGGCTCGGCCAATGTGGATATGTGAGAAAGCTTGCCGGTAGCTTCTCATGGGTCGGTAGTACTTTCTGGGGTTTTCCCTGGTTATTCCTTCACCACTAATACTGGTCGCCATGTATAGCCTATATTGTACTGAAAAATGGCGTTAAACCCTATAACAACAACAAATCCTAGTTTCGAATTTTATTTCTAAAACGTATTTTGGACGTAAATAGTTTTTCTTTCTGTAGAATATAATGAGTAGCAAATGCTTTCTTAAAAAGCCTAGACATTCGAATGCACGGCACACTGGTACATTGTTGATACAATCTGATACTGACGTCACCACTTTGATCATATAGTATGTCATACTGCGGAGTTATTACCAAATGGATGTAGACTGAAATGCGCGTCACATAGGTGGATATGTCGGACTGCCCCATAGAAGAAACATGTACTAATAAATATAACATAGATGAAACAATTCAAATCCTTCTTTATAGTATAGCATATAATCAATTAGAGATTTGTTCCAATTTGAAAATAGCTGAAAGTATTGGTTAATATTGACTCAGTGCTATCGTGAATTTGCCACCATCATTCCCCTCAAATATGGAACCTATGTCGTATAATACACTAATGCTAATACTCGCTAGAAACTGTAACAGAAAGCAAAGATTATGATATTTCCGTTGCCTCTTATTTATCACGACATCTCATCTTTGGAGAGCGCTCAAAATAAATGAGATGACATATTAGACAATAAAATAGAATTTCCTTTATATATTTATTAATATATAGATATGTTTAACATAGTTTGAAAGCACATTTAACATATATTTGAATAAATGTATTATCAAAATGAAACAAATGTGAAGAATCGTGTAATAATTTGAAGTACTGTGTAAATATCATATCACTATAATACCTGATACAGATAAAATTTGTTTCTCTAAAATTGAAAACAAATAAACAATTCAGAATAAAGTTCCAGTAAATACAGTTTCTTCTTGTGACATGAATTTTTTCAATATTCAAAGTAACCCGGATGTGTTTGATTTCTTTGAATAAGTTAAATAATAATTTGGGAATATAATTAGTGTAGGAAACGTTTATGTTCTGTAAAAGTCAAATTAGGTTATTTATTAAACTCCAATTAGATTATCAATCGGAATAAAATTTGATCTTCAATAATTATCGTCAGAGTGAGAAAATAACATCACATTATTAATAATGTTGTCATAGGGTATTGTCTGTAAAAATGATAAACACATATTGATATGAAAATAAGGTTGAAAGTGTATCTGCAAAGGTGGACAGAAAATTAGGTCAGGCACGAATTGATTTATTTTGGTCCGAGGAAATAACATAACCCTTCATAAAAAGGAAAATATCTAAACACTGGGACATATGTGTGTGTGTGTGTGTGTGTGTGTGTGTGTGTGTGTCCAGTAAAAATGCAATGCAGCATACAAAAAATGAATTTAATATATTTGGTAATGTCTATAAATCAGCAGATGATACGGTAAATCCATTTATAATGACATAATAAGAAAGAGATAGACAGGCAGATTGACATGGTGTATTCGAGAGGCATAAACTATATGTTACAATTTAATCAAACCTCAAGCAAGGAAAAGTAAGGATAAGCCAGGATAGGCGTCTGCCATATTTTATTCTGAGTTATCGATACAATACAACCGAAGATTATTCGGTAAAATTAGATAAGACAATAGACGTTAGCAGTTAAAGTTAAAAATCATCTCGGGCTTCACTATCCGGAGGAGCAGACAGAGTGGTGAAAATCACAAGTATTGTCAAGCAACTACATTGATTGATTATGATTGATTATGATGAATTATGGGGAAAAATCTCAGCGTGTTTTCGCAATTAACAACAGTAACTGATTAAGATGAAATAGGTGCGTACAACTCAGCGTGATGATGAAATGAGACATCAGTTAGCAAAATAGCTTCCGCATTTGAGCTAAGCATATTACTGAAAACAAATAATCGAAGAGCTAAAAGGCAATATTTGATAAGCGCCAATCTGGAATAAAAAAAGGTCTGCTCATCTAACTTATATTACAGATATGCAAAATATATTACTAATTATTCATATTTGGTTTTCTCTATACGACGCACATCTGTTTATCAAGCCTAAGTATAAACTTTAGCACAACAATATCAAGATCAAGCAGTGGGAAAAACACACAAAGGTGGTAAAGCCTACAACACATTTAGAACGGTCTTTATTATTGACAACGGTATGAAAGACGACATAAACGTTTCTATCAAAAGAGCACACAGAACTATAACCATTTTCCGTTTATGAACCAAACAATAAGAATAATGATAAAAAATTAAATGTTCAATAAACATAGAATTACTATATTCAAAAGATATATATTATTATTTCCAAACTTTGACTGAGCTTAATAGCCACCAATGGACAACTTTTCTTGACGCAAACAAGGATGAAGAAAAAGAAATAACAGTCACAAGTATGTTAATACGTTACCATCAATTGAGTTCCTTGGCGATTTGTATGTTTTTTATTTTGTAATTAAAGATATTTTAATGTCATGTGACTTTTATATTACCAGCTAAATCAAGTACATTTGTTTGTGCATTTGGATTAGCTTACTACGCTTAAACTAATGATGAAGGATACGAGTTGTGAGCATAATGCGTGTTTCTCATTAGAGTTGTTGACATGATATCTTATATTTCTATATATTCCATTGGAAAAGAAAGTTGTTGGGAGAGTGCTATTTAATTCTTACTGCCAAATCTGAAATTGTATTTGTTGATAAACATGAATCTAATGGTTGAATTTAAAGCGTGTAACATGCTTTTCGTGGTTGAATCAGAAATTAGAGTGGTTTAAAGCGTATTATATGCTAGTAATGGTTTAATCGTATATTAGAGTTAATGACATACTATTATATGATTGTAATGGTTGAATTGAAACTTAGAGGAAGATTCAGAATGATACCAAAAATATATGCAAAGAGAATCTAGAATACAAAACTAGTTTAAAGAGAATAGAAACTATGCAACCAATCTTATATTTTATGAAACCGAGTAAACACATTAATAAATTGACTAATACAAAATACAAATATAAAACCAATGACATAGACACGTAAAGTTCAATCACATTCAATATCTTCTCAGACCCAAAAATGTAATCAGTTTGGACATATGCTAACGTAAGTTTGTCGACACTTAAATTGGCAAACAAATAACAAGAAAAACAAAGAAGAACTGTTGTATTGGAATGATGCAAACACATTTTGCACATGCCCGATCATTTATACGATTGTCCGTTTTATGACCTAAAAATAGAATCATAAAGAATATGATTTATACTATTACAATCAAGTAGAGATCAAGAACAGGTAAAGATAAGTCAGATCTAAATTATTATTATTATTATTATATATGAGTTATTGGTACAATATGAACATTCTTTTAAAAAGAATGGTTGGCTCATTGAGTGTTTCAGTTATTAAAGTAGTTTTACTTGCTGCATCAACAATTCTTTATTTTGCTATCTACTCATAAAAGAAACACATTTCCACTCATATGTTTCAGTTCAAAGTAACTGTATCGTGTTGCACACAATGTCCGCAATTCGTACTCCTGGTATGCAAATTGCATCAACTCAGGTGCGTTTCCATGGTAAATGTAAATATAAACCCTCGTAAAAGAACAGACGGACTATTATCTGATAGCATCTGATGTAACAAGATAACCGGGTGGGATTTTCGGATTCAAAACAGAACACTTTTTACAATGATATAAATACGATATTGAATAATGGATGACTTGCATGAGCAAATAATTATGAATATCTGCGTGTATATATAATCAGAATATTGAATTTAATTAACATCAGAACGCACAGACTTAATGATGAAAAATACAAATTAATTTGGCAAATAAATAGACAACGGGTGAATGGCTCACAACAGTTTGACAATGAAACGATGGATATAGTTTACTCAGGTAGCAAACGATGTAAAAGTACTCATGCAGTAAAATGCATTTACTCAGGTAGCGATATTATGGTGATAAAAAGGGAGAGATATACAACTTATCTTTACAGTGCAAAAGATACACTGGGTTTTTACGAAACCAAAATTAGCCCACGGATAACACATTCCATGTACGGAGATAGACTCAGTCATCAGTACACTGTTTCAGCTCCACGGCTGCTACAGTTCAGCTTCACAGCTGATACAGACTCCGAACACTCGGAACACTTCAAAAACACTCTGAACACTCCGAACATTAGACCCACCGGACATTAGACACTCTGGTCACTCCAGACACAGACACTCCGGTCACAGACAGCTCTACAGTTGAAGATGTGCAAGTCCTGGAAGCAGACTGCCGGCTGACAAGACTATTCCGTATTGTAAAGAAATGTACGTATGGTGAGGTATTTATACACAAACATAGTATGTGCATTGTAGGCATCCGGTTCCTCCCATCGAGAGCACCTCGCACGTGCGACGTGGAATGAACCGAACTCACAACATACATAAATGACCCTCGGGTATCGTTGTCCACAATAAACGAAACCCGAGTACATGTATTCAATAAGCAAAATAGTTTAATTCCGTGACATATGGAATGTCTCGGTAAACGATAAATTAAAAAACTATTATACCAAATGTGTGCACGTAGGCTACCACTTATCAAATCTTTCTATTGTATGTACATTGTCCAACTCCCATCGCAACTCTCTATTCTTTTCATTATGTATACAATGCTCCTTTTTCTATTTGCTTACACATATGCTGGTGAGCACAAATTGGTATACGTCACGAAAATGTAGAGTGTTTACATTTTAAGACTAATATCTATAACTTCAGACATTTTCATGTGTTAATCAATATTTTTCTTATATTATTTACAATTGAGTTATCAGAATTATTATCATTTCCTTTACCTTTTAGATGGAATAAATTGATAAAGGCAATATAACTGGGATACAAAATTAGGTGTCTAACCTAGGTATTGAATGTGCGTGATTATGATTTTTAACGTAGCTTTAACAATTTTTGAGTCATATCGCTACGATGTCTGCAGTGTGGCATTTTAAAGTGATATCTAGCACATGAGGCATCATGCCGCAGACATGTAGCATGAAGTCCAACCCAGTTACATTATCCTGGCACCAGTCCGACCAGTCCAAACACTAACTCTTAATGCTGAGCGCCAAGCGAGGCAGCTGTTGGTACCATTTTTATAAGTCTTTGGTTCGACTCGAGCGTGGATCAAACCCACGACCTCCTGCTTCCGAGGCGGACGCTCTAATAACTAGGTCACCGGAGCGGTGTCAACCTAGATATTAGGCGTTACCGCCTACAGATGTTGTCCAGTTTAAATATGACTTGGGTTGCATACCTTACTTTCGATAAATCAGCAGTCATATAAGTATTTAATTTGCTACTGAATCATGAACCGGTGAACATCGAAGACGTACTGAATTTACTGTGTTGTTTTTTTTTTTTCCTGATTGTGAGGAGTTATCTATAGTTCTTTTGTTGGCGTTGTTTTCTAGACATATAACTATAGTTTAGTGACCAATTAATAACCCACACAAACACAAGCAGAATTACTCCTGTGGCAATCAATATATGATCCTAATATAAATGTTCGAATGGTACGAATCGTTAGGTTTGGTTGTCATTTTTTTTTCTAGATCGGCATCAGAAAGAGTCGATGAACATAAAACGACATCATCAGAAATATTTGAGTCCCAAGTATTTGTAAATGATAAGCAATCCGTATGAATGTCAGCCGTTTACATAAACAGCATGTTGAACCTCAATTTAATAGTAAGCGAATTTTATAATTTATAAGATTTGTTTTCGATAAATTTGGCTACCTTGAGCGACTCGGCTTCTGCTTGTGTTGTTCTACTTCCATAAAGGAAACAATGTGAACAGCTGTGCCACCATGCTTGTGGCTTATTATGTATTTAGTGCTTGCTAAGTGAAAACACTTTCTTTCTTGATCCGGATTAGACAACATCAAAGATGCAAACATTATTAATTGATCTCCCTTGTCCATTTGTTATTTTCCTTTGATGTTTCAAATATTTTCTTCATGACGTGTTAACCAGTATATAGTTTGTATAACCATGATACATTTGTTTCATATTTGGTTATGAACTCATTCTTTGCACTATTTTATTATCTATATATAATATACCGAACTCAGTAAAATTTGCAATAAGAGCTAGTTCAATGAAATTGGTTTGACTTTTCTAGACATCTTATTCTCCATCAAAAATGATATAATTATTTATTTATGTCATTTTCGATCATTCTGTATTGTCAGTTATTTTCACGATCTCGAGGGTATCGGTACACAGTACGGTGTGATGATCAACAGGGTACTTTAGATAATATGATGAGATCAGTGAACAACTTGAGAAAACAGCCAGATTTACTGTCGCAAAGAATCATGACGACCTGTTATTGTGTCCGTATTCATCTTCCATATATGTGATCGTACACGAATTTGGTACGATTGTATCTCTGAGGATTGGTTTAAATGAGGCGTAGACCGTTGGCCAGACTGAGGGTAATGAGGGCACGTCATCAGATAGACTAAAGACCTAACGAATCGAAATGTGAAGCATCCGATAAACTACATTTAAGGTGATACGTGTATGAATTGATCAGTACGTGGTAGTAGTAATAGAGGATACCCTAGCAACAATGGAAATCCATGTCAAAAAGGTCCTTGGACACCCTGGCGACAACGGGAATTTTACATAGGGAAGTTTAACAATGATGGGACCATAGAGCGACCAAAAAGATGGGACAGAATATAGACAAGGGTATGGAACTGTCTAGAGACGAGGAAAATTGAACATGGGGGATATTGCGTCTGAATAGCGACAATGGGACCTACCGTTAACATAGGGAAACTAGGAATGGAACAGGTAAGGTGACGTAACGGAACTAAAGATTGGTAACAATGTAGCAAGGGGCTGACCTCAATTGGCCCAAAGAGGGGGAAGAGAAAACATAGAACGCTTGGCAGGACATAGACATATTTAACACATCCATCATACAACATACAAACACAAACAAGTATACAAACGACTAAAACAAATTAAGGCAATAAAGCAAATCATTTTGAGGCATATGAGTGGCCCTGAAAAGGGCCTTTATTTTCTGCTTCTATTTGCTCCAGTTGTTTCACCATTCCCTTACTTTCGCAATGATTCCTTTTTTCTTCTTCATATCGTCAGGATGACCCATTGGTCTCTTAATGGAACGAGCAAGGCCAGTGATCGCGGATTGACACAAGCTAATTAACTGTGAGTTGCGTGAGGGTTGATATCACGATCTGTGGACATTGATAAATTTTTATGCATAAAATCATTAACAATCATTTCAAAGCAGTTTGAAGGGAAATTGTGAAAGACATATAACAACAGCTTATCTCCTTTATTAAATATTCTTTGACATTATTAAAAGATATTAGAGTATTTCTGCTAGGCAAAGAAAAGTATGTTGATTTAATTTATGAATTCAACGAGAAGCACGATACAGCAGCTTCCATTTTCATTTTTCTTGTTTCCATATCGTCAATTTTAGTAAACGTTTTCTATCACAGAGTGAAGTGGACGCACCAGGGTATATATTATAGGCTAATCTGATGGTATGATTCAAACAGCACCCTTTCGTTCGTGACCATGGACCACAGCCTAAAGAGACTGGTGTCGAACAAGTCAGACTGGTGTCATGATACTCTAGCTGGATGGGATATAATGCCACATGTAGGCGACACGATACCTTGGTGGTAGACATCACTATACACCATCATACTGTAAACGACATAGCGATAGGACTCAACATTGCAAGGTCACGTTAAAAATCCAAATCACACACATTCACACAGGTAGACTCAGAGAAGATAATATCGTACAATCCATCGTAAAAGAGGACACCTTCCTTTTTCCCTAGAAATAATAGCAAACTCGTCGCTTCCAACACATCACTAATAATGAAAGCTAAAGATGTTGCAATGATATATTTATACATGGAAATTGTGATTTGTGAACATTTATTTTCTCAGATCTTGCAACAATTATCCCCCAGTAACCTTATTTTATTTCTGACGATTCGTTAGAAAACATCAGATTTGATGTATTGCTGATTGAGCTTGGTAGTTATAATGTATTAATAAGTCAATGCGATTCATGAGATCTACCAGGCTCTTTGCGTATCTCTTTCCAAACGGATCATATATTTTTGCGGTCAATATTAGAAAAGATGATTATAAAAACCAAGAGAGTCTTTTTAGGGTCATATTAAGTCTTTGTTAAGTCTAGAGGCAGCTACTTAGCCAAGATTATCTCTGATACGTACTCGCTGATAGCAGTAAGGCCCAAGCATATTAATTATAGAAATGAGTTATTTGTGTCAATATTCCAATTTCGAATAGAAACTGTGTGATAAACAAACTTAAAAACATCAAAATGAATAAATGGAGAAAGTTTCTTAAACTTACAATTGCACCAATTGAAGGGTGATCTGAGAACATGCAACGTTTAGTGGATATTATCCAATCTGACCATACTATATAATATAATTCCTGAAACTGAAGAAAACATAACTTGCATATATCTTCAGTCCACAAAAAGTTAGACTCTATAAACACTATTAACACGTTTGACGTTTTAAATAATTTGGCCTCATTAATACTTTTGACTGTATAAGCACTATTGACCGTATAAACACTTTAGACCGAATAAACACTTTAGACCGTATAAACACTTTAGACCGTACCGTATAAACACGTTAGACCTTATAAACACTCTCGACCGTATAAACACTTTTGACCGTATAAACATTTTTGACCGTTTTTTACCGTATAAACACTTATGACCGACCGTATAAACACTTTTGACCGTATAAACACTTTTTGACCGTATAAACACTTTTGACCGTATAAACACTTTTTGACCGTATAAACACTTTTGACCGTATAAACCGTTGGTCCCAGCCCCTACACAACCTTGTGGGGATGGTATATCCCATTATTGGTTCAAACGAGGTATAGATCACTGGAGGTGAGGAACGTTGTGACATCATCCTACTATTGAAAATTTCGAAATGTGAAGCATTCGGTAAACTTCTTGTAAAGTGTGACTTCTTTATGTTCGATCCGTTACTGTTGTATTCTATCACGGTGAATATTGAAGCTGTACCATAAAACGTCCAAAATACACGTACTGGATTAGCCTCTACGCGTAGTTTGCATTAGAGAAGTTTCTATGAGATTTTAAATAAGTGCGAAGTAATGACTCGTGAATGGGTACTAATTACTTGCGTCCCTTAGTCAAAACTAGAAACTATTGTGATCAGCATTAAATATCCACGAATACACATCTTTGGCATGAAAAATGAATTCGACTATACTAATGACACTGACCAAAGGTTTGTATAGGCTAGCTATGTATTAGCTGATGACAGCCTATTGTGTAGAGGATATCTTTGTCTCGAATGTCGACCGCTCCATGGTTCAATCACAGCCCTAATTCTTTTTGGTAATAACTGCTTTCTCTGAATACTGATTTAGCTAACACTTCAGCCTGTATATTTATGGTTCTTAGAAAGTTCAGGGATAATGAGAACAATTTTATCCTTACAGCCAATTCACCCAGTATATTCTCTGACTAAGACTTGTCTAACAATTGAGAGGAATTTATTCTTTTAACACCAACTCCGTCACTTCTACATTTACATTTGTATCAACCGATTTATAAAGTTAGCGGTCACTGCGGCCGTTCCTGTCCTGAACATAAGATGTGTCATTTGAGTTGGTCCTCTAATACTTATTAGTTATCATCTTTGTGAAAATGTACATGAATATACTGTATTGTTGTCAACATGTGGATGCCTGACCAACAACCAAACCTGATTGTTCAAGGTTTCCGTTTAGCAATATCATGACGATATATCAAATATAACATACTTGATTTGGCTTTCTTGTGACATTTAGTGATGACTTCAGATGTAAAAGTTACAAACTGTGGCAATTACTATTGTGTTAGGACGGTCCTTCAAGTGCATGCCACATCGATCCATCTATATTCATCAGGAAAATATATCAGTACATCCTCATAGCGAAAACGTGCAATTAATTGTTACGTTTTTATATGTCAATCCATTTAGAAGGGAAAGAATTACTAAAGTAGCATAATAATTTACAGTTTGAATGACTTAAAATGTGTTCAAGTTAATTATAGATTTTTAAAACATATTGAAATGCCCCTTTTTACTAAAAGAAAAGGAGGAAACAAAATTGTTCCTTTTTAACAATGAATTCAGAGTCTACTATACATTTTAAACATAATTATTTTCTGGTAAATAAATCGTTGGTAAATATTAGATACACTTGTAAATGTCATTTATGAGATTAAGACTAAAGCGAAAATAAGCATTACACAATATTGTCCATAGTGACGAACTAATCTCCACAAATCCCCTTGTAAACATTTATTGTGAAGATATAATCTGTGTAAAAAAAAAAACAATGTCTAAATGTAAACCTACATAGTACAGTAGTGTAAAGTCTATTTCATTCAGACTTTTTCATTTTCTGAATGGTCCCATTTCATACCAAATGCATTTCTCGCATTTCTTCATCACTTCCACGTTATGACTATGTTAAAGGTCTATGTATATAAAGATAACAGCCTAATCCAACAATGAAATTTCGTTGTTCTTCCCATCCCTGTCAGCACCAACATTTTCAAATATAGTTATTCAGGATAACGCTCCTGTCTTTACATTTAGTTTGTAATCTATTAACATCCTGGTGTTTATTTATCTTCATTTCATTTTCTTTAAAGTGATTTAATAATTGTTTTAATTACATAATTTATTATTTAGACAGAATGCTGATCGTTATAATATGCGTATTGTATGACGATCATCACTGTATGGCGATTGTGTGGATCATTGTATGGCAATTGTTTGATCATTGTATGGTGTTTATATGGATCAATTTATGGTGAATGTAAAGCTTATTGTATGGTGATTATCTGGATCATCATTGTATGTAGATCATCATTGTATGCTGATCATCATTGTATGGAACATAATTGTATGCAGATTGCATGGATTATCTATATATGCCGATGATATGCTGATCATCTGTATCCGGAATGTATGCTGATCATCGCTGTATGCCGATTGTATGGATCATTGTATGCCGATCGAATGGATCATTTTATGCCGATCGAATGGATCATCATTGTGTTCCAAATGTATGCTGATCATCTTCATAAGCCTATTGTATGGATCATTGTACGCCGGTCGAATGGATCATCGTTGTATGCCGATTTACTGCTGATCATCTTCGTATGCCGATAGTAGTTAAGTGGGCCACCATAGCGACAATGGGAATTAGCATTACAGACCCCCCCCCCGCCCGGGCCACTTTAGCGACAAGGGGAGTTTAACATTACCGAAAAACCCTGGGCC
>CM068838.1:90120973-90278473 GCA_028554795.2 Sinohyriopsis cumingii
ACGCAACAGTAGCGGGAGCAAGAAATGCAGACCTAGCCAGTTAGCACTCCACCCACCTCGAGAACACAAATAACATCTAGTCAACATCCGACTATACCTAACAAACAACCTGCCCCGGAAAGAGTGGTGGCAAAACAAAGGGCCAATTATGTTAGATAAACGGTATGGCAAACTCAAATGTAATTATCGGAGGCACTACGTTCTTTTCTGGGGCCCCGAGTGGCCGAGTGGTCTAAAGCGCTCTCCGTTACGGATCACTGTCATCTCACCTTTGTCTGCGTGGGTTCCAGTCTCGGATTCGGCTAATGTGGGTATGTGAGAAAGCTTGCCAGTAGCTTCTCGTGGGTCGGTGGTTCTTTCCGGGTTTTTTCCCGGGTTCTTCCTCCACCATTAATACTGGCCGCCATGTATAGCCTATCGCGTGCTGAAAAATGGCGTTAAACCCTACAACAACAACAACGTTCTTTTCTCACTCAGATACTACAGGCAATCTCAGCTGAAAGAACAACCACAGCAACAATAACAGCGACAGACACCATAACAGCGGATTTGAAACTATCTACCTCAACTAAAGAATTAGTATCAGAACCAGAAGAGGAAATTGAGGCGATTGAGGAGGAGGAGGAGGGGGAACGCTGACACTCGTTGAGAAGTACACCGAAATGGGACTAGATCAAGCATTGTATGACGTCAACAAAGCAGGGTAGTTTATTAGAGCCATACAATACGTTGCCTACAAATCTCTAGACACCTTTAAATCAAGACCTTCTCAATGGGGATTAGGGTCAGAGTTCTTCCCCGATTCTGCAGACAAACCTACACTGGATACCCCCTCAGTCAACTGGTAGAAGCCGCTGCTTACATTGCCGCCCATCATGGCTACGCATTTCCTGATATCAAGAATCATGAGACTAGGAGTGCGGGAAAGAACGTGAAAGCAAAAGAGAGACGTGTTACCTTCTAACAGAAAAAACAGCCTTTTTTTAGGGCTCCAAAAGATTGTTTTTTATTAACTAGGGAACCATATTTGGCTTGGTATCCCTCCTTGACTAAACTATTCTCGAAACAATCTTGACCCATTGGAACACCGCAACAAACTTAACTTTTTAAATCTAACAGTGACCAAACTGGTATATGTCGCTTAGACATAATAATTTAAATAAGATCAGTATGGCTATTTTTATGTACACTAAGTACTAATATTAGATAGATATGTTAGGAAGTAGGAAATTTAACAGAATCGATAGATTTGAACTAATTGCACAAGTGGTTAACACATTATTGGTACTTTTTATTGTCCATTAGCAAAAACGGGACTTGATTTGAAATAAGTACGGGCTAGCGTTTTGTTGAGTACTTAACACCCATGGCTGTCTTGCTGAGCACCTTTTCCCTCCTTTACCACGCTCGGACAGAAAAATGAGTGTGTGGTGAGACTATTCCCACTCATGTTTAAAGCCTTTCAGTCAGGTTGTTAAGGACTAGTTAGTCCTACACCTGAGTGGCTAAATTTAAAAGTAGTCTGTGAGTACATAAAAGCCTGGGGGATGAGGCTCTCTTTCCTTCCCCAGGAGTAATTAAAAATCACGCGGTGCGTTATTAAACCAGTGATATATGCTCCATTAGAGCGAAAATCACTTTAATTCAAGTAAGCAAGCAAGCAAGTTCGGGTACCGTCTCTAGCACTCTTGATGACACCAACTGTCTGGGTTATTTTCTTTCTTGCAAGCCCCTATGTTCCACTTTTGTTTGTGATAATAACTTGTGATACTTCACATTTTCTAAAGTGGAAATCTTTACAAGCCGTACAAAATACAAAACTTATATGACTTTGGCTTTTGACACTTGCACAGACTCTTCACTTTATAAGTTGTATATCCAATTTTTACCATTTTCAAAAACACGCACACACTTGCAGCTTGACCAGAAATATGTACATCTTGTTTTGTGGATAAGTCACAGACAAGTCCAAGCATATATAGGTGGTTATGAACGTTAGGAATATCCCCTCATTTTTTCAGAAATATCAAAGCTTGTATGTGCATTTTCCCTTTTCCACTCTATATTAGTGCTTAGATTTGTTCCAAAAAAAGAAAAAAGAAACGAAACAATTTTGAAGAAAAAAACAACTGAATTTTGAATTCAGGTTTCTCTCTGTTTATAATTTTTTTTTCAAGTTGATGGTTCATGACAGAGTACATTCGCCTACCTTTCCAAAGTGAGAGACATTTCTTCACATGTCACTGCCTTTGTTAAATTCGGTTTCATTGGTTAGTTATCGTTAATCTTTAATTTTTTGATGCATTTCTTTTTGATAGAAGATTTAAGGCTTTCTAGTGTTGTAACGGTATTTATGTTGTTTAGTCTGTTGATGAAATTATCTATAGCAAAGTGCTTAAGATTTTTTCAGGTTTTTAATTATTTCAAGCTCTACAAAAGGAGACCTAGTTTGTTTTCAAAGAGGATTGAAACTCTAAATTACACGGGCGTGAAGGAAAACATCGTTATGTTCATTCTAATCATGCTTGCCGTATCTCTTTGTGTTTTGGAGGTCATATTTCTTCTTAAGTAAATACACGCATCGATAGACAGATAGATTGGGTCATCATCCTTGAGTTTCACTGTACTTTCGGTTCTTTACTTCATACAAACCCAAATTTATTAGTTGGAAAAAAAAAAGATAACATGTCCCTCAGTACTGTAACACGTCTGTTCTGACTCTACCGATGTGAGTGTGAGTGTTTATGTTAAAATGTTTAAGTGAGATATACAAAAATGGTCAGCTTGAAAACGCGAACCAATACTGTGACGCTCAGTATTTTGATGTGGTAAGAAGAAATGGTACAACACACACAAAGAGGGCTTGTAAGTTCACATTTCAGTCTGTCTGCACTGTAATGATAACAACGCAAGAACATAGGGATTATTATGCCACACAGTCCTAGAACAAAACAATGCATCACCCGTTGTAAGCCATTTCATTGGCTATACTTATTTTCTTACCGCGTTCACTTCGAATTGACTTGAGTAGCTGTTCACACAGTGACGAGAATGGCCATGCTTTACTGGCTCTATCCTATAGGCGATTTATATAAAAAAAAATATTTTAAAAAATTAAACTAATGCACGAACAATGGTTACATGGGCGATCACATGGAAATTGTGTCCGTCTTATTGCAAAATACATCAACATTTAATTTAACCGTGCAGATCGCTAGAACAAACCTCTGATCATATACATTTTGAAAAGTGTTGTGTGACACGGATCGCCATTGTCGCTTGGTGTCTGCTTTCTTCTTCGAAAAGAGATCGTTTCGTCTTGACTATAAAAATTTAATTTGACTAAGTTTTACGCACTACTTGAACTCATACATTTCACGTTGTAGGTGTAAGCCGTCGTTCTCAGTTTTCTGAAAGTTCGTTTTTGCGTTTCTCAGATGTGATACTATTTTTTATGGACCGAACGAAATTTCTTTTGGCGTGAATCAGGACTCGTGGTTTTGTGGTATAAATGGAGAGCATTGATGAAAGCTCAGTTATGTCGTCTTCGAAATCGCTGACACGGATCTGAGCTAACACTTCAGGTTTTGTGTGAGGCGATACGGTACATCATTGCCTTTCACTTCCTCAATGAAATCGTTTCATCTTGTTGCAAAATTACATTTGACTAGGTTTCATACGCAGCAGGTCCCTGTATATAAGGAGAGTGTCTTAGCGTCAGAGTATTCATTCCACTCTCAAACGATCAAGAAGATGGAAGAGTCAGCACAGATCGACCTGCTGGTCAAATATTTGCTAAAAGTCATACGAAAGCATAATTCACAGGCGAAAGTGGCAACAAAACTTACTCTTTTGGTCGTTGATTTGATGAGAGTCATACGAAAGTGTGTGCTAATGAAGCTTGCTATATCTACGAAGGTATATGTGTATTTGTCTCCAGAATACCTGCTTCGTCTAAGAAAGAGAGACAAAAGTCAAGATACCTAATATCGTTGTCAGGAGAAAGGACACTGGAATTCAGAGTGCCCTACGAGAAAAGAGAAGAAACAGAAACAAGACGAAACAGAGAAGAGGGATTCAGAAGAAGAAGAAATTGAAGATGATGAAGAACTTGTGCCAGTAAAGACATGGAAATGGAAAAATTGACAATGTGAGCCGATGCGTTGGCCCTGATGTGAAATTTCATACTACCTTCTAAAAGAGAATAGACCAGAAAGAAAACGTAAGTGTCTCTTGGTCTTGACATTGTATAATAAGGAAGGCGTGTTTTGTTTTCACTCACACTTTATGAAATTGTGCTCTTTCACCTCTCTCTATCCCTCTGGATCATGTTTCAGTTAGAATTGAAATGGAAGTGATCTATCTAATCGGGATTTCTTTAATTTACAATTTGTGAAAAAATAACATACTCTATATAGTATGTACGCCGTATCATTGATATACCACGAGATGACGAGATCTATACATTTTTCATTAAACGAAACGAGGCTGGCCGAGTTCCCTTTTCATGCAGAATTTATACAACGAGTAATCTCCTTTGAAACATTTAATCCGTTATCATCCGTTTTTATACCTATACATCAAACATGCCTATAAACATGTTTTCAACTCCATATATCAATGAGCATTGATGCAAAGATGGGAATAATTTGTGGATATATGTATGTATGTTCAAGGTATAAACCTAAAATGTATGTATGATCCAGGTATAAACATATTACTCAAACATTCTATTAAACATAATTCAAAATATCAACATTTATCATTAGTGTGTTTTTATTATATATATTCAATAGTAGCTATTGACTATCTGTCTGATGAAAGGTTATATCAACATCAATAACTGTACATTGCGACTGGCAATTAAACATGTTTCATGAACAATGAATTGTTTGCATATATATAATCTCTTTCACCAACCCACATAAATACAATACATCCGAAGGTTTTATTTTTTATTTTTAAAAGTGTATTAAGGAGCCCACAGGTTATTCCCAGTTTTCATTTGGAGGTTATATTTAAAGAAGTCTCAGTCAATTGTAAATTACCAATGACCAGAAGCCTATGCATTAATCAGAACCATTTATGATGAGTGCATTTTGACATGTCTTGGGATATTAAAATAATCTCAAACTTTGAAAAAATGAGACATATATATAGAAGGCCGCTCAAGTGGCCAAGTGGTTAGAGTGTCCGCCTATCATGCTTGAGGTCGCGGGTTCGAACCCACCTAGAAACTGTAACCATTTGCAGAATAGTCTAAGATAATTGCCCATAATTCCTTGATTCACTTATTACACCGGCTTGGTGTACATTTTATAGCCTTTTAAATACCGTTTATATAAGACATTAGAAAAGAGCTTTCAAATGGAGCTGTGCATACTTGAAACTCACTTTAGTAGTTAGCATTGTATGGAAAACTTGTTAACGTTTGCAATTGATGTAGTTAGTTTTAAAGTCATTATTCGGCACATGATAGAATAAAATCATAGCCAGCATATACCAGGAAGAAGACCAACGACCAACTTGACGCTTTTGACAAGCTCTCTCGTAAACCATCTTGACGCTTTATATATATATATATATATATATATATATATATATATATATATATATATATATATATATATATATATATATATATATATATATACTTTAGATTTCAATATTTTAAAACCGAATGAGCCATGGTAGAAATTAGGTCAGTTAGGAAAATGGAGTATATCATCTTTCTATACGTAAGCATGTATTCTCTAACATTGATTAACACGATGTGTATCAAGTTTTTCATTAAAAGGAAACGAGGCTTGCCAGTTTCCTTTTACTGAAAAGTTTTTACCACTAGTGGTATATCAATGATACAAAATACATAATATACATATATTTTATTTGTAGTAGAAACAAATATACATATATAAATACTTCCATTTCCTACGCAGCTACGATTGACTGCCAGCAAATGTGTATTGACGGAATAAAGGGGAAAAATTAATTCTGTTCAACCCTTACCAGTGTTTCCGCTGCAAATATAGTTATATTCTTTCTGCGAGTAATTGCATACTCTATAACAAATTAATAAATTGCTTATTTTACTTTTTTAACTTCTTTAATTTATACTGATTCAATACATAGAAGAACACTTGTAAATTAAGCATACATGATCTTTTAAATGAAGAAAATAGAGCCATTCAAAAACACAATAGTTTAGTACTTGGACATTAAAGCGAGTGGTTTGTTATTAACTGAGCGAAACGTGGAAACAGCAAGAGGGAATTCAAACATTTATATGTATGACAGTTGATCTAATTTATCATTATGATCGTTATGATTTCATAGGCGTTACTAACGAACATATATTTATTTCTACCCTCTATTTATATATTTCCCCTTTCCCTGGTTTGTGTTACTATATTCTGCCATCATTCATAGGCCCAGCGACATCATTACATGGCACAGGAGATATTCCCCTATGTTTGTTTTATCGTGAATTTTCGCTTGTGACTTTCTACGTTTGGGGGGTGGGGTAAAATATGCTGACAAACCGTACTAGAAATAGGGAGAGAAGGCATATATACATAGTCCATCCCAGTGTTTCTTGATTGGTCGATTAGTCTGCTGCCTTACCAACAAACTCAATTCTATGGGTTGACATTTTATTATTAGATAATGTTTTCAGACCCATATTAATAGCTTTATAAAAAAGAAGAAATAAATAATAAAGACAAAGATTAAATAGATCATATATTATACCTTCATTCTAACCTAACAACGTACTGTATTGCCTTGACTGGCTATTGCAAACTTTGTCTCATTGGCATTGGAACACTGTATTAAATTCCCATACAACGAGCACTCCTAATCGTTACAAAGTTCCAGGTTAGTGTACGTTACTTGGTACAAGTTTAGTTTCTTGTTCCCTCCCACTCCAATGACTTCCTTATATTATCTCACTTATAAGAGAGCGCATGACCGCTCTGGTGGCCTAGTGGTTTGAGCGTCCGCCTCGGATGCGGGAGGTCGTGGGTTCGAACCCTGGTCGAGTCATACCAAAGACTTACAAAAATGGTACTAACAGCTGCCTCACTTGGCGCTCAGCATTAAGAGGTTAGTGTTAGGACTGGTCGGCCTGGTGTCAGGATAATGTGACTGGGTGGGACATCATGCTACATGTCTGCGGCATGGTGCCCCAGTGCTAGGCATCACTATAAACTGCCACATTGCAGACATCGTAGCGATATGACTGAAAAATTGTTAAAGCTACGTTAAAAATCAAAATCACATCACATCACACTGTACCACCACTTGAAGGTTTATTTTATTTATCGAATGGTGCTAGCATCCATGTTCGACGTGGACGAAAGCTACTGTTTAATCTACTATATTTCTGCAAACTCGGATTTGCGTAATCATCTTCTTGTTGAAGCAGTGCGTTTCCTGGTGGGACAATAAATTACCTCAACAACAATACCAATAGCACTTACTTGTTTTACATTAAAGTAGGTTTAATATTAAGCAAATTATCATTTAACATTTACAAACGTTACTCAGCCCGACGTGACGTTGATGGCTATTTGAGCAAAGGTAACTTGACTGAATTTACTAGTTGCGGTGCTGTTGATGTCGACCCAGGTGAGATTGCTATTTTCTAAGATGAAACTGATAAATTACAAACGCTTAATGTTGACATTCACGATATTGTTAACAAGCTAAATTAACTTAGCTTAACCCATCTGAAAATGAGGTAATCAGAGATAGCGGCGTGTCGGCTGCGTTTAGCAAAGAATACGTGCCTGGATGAAATAATAATGTGCCTTCACATTCACGCGTTGTACATTCCTGGAGCGTAATTACAGGATTATTATTTAAAAAATGAGGTGAAACCAATTGACGAAGTAGCAATAAAAAAATGACCGATTTTTGTTAGGTTTTTTCATGGACATAAAGGTCACTTTTAAAGGGTACGTTATTCGAGACCGAATATGTTTATCATAACCAGAACAAAAGATTATTGAGGTCGATTGAGAATGTTGATAATGATAAGAGGCATATTAGTTTTGATTATGTACCTCAAATATAACCAATTAATATGTCAAGCAGTATTGTTACGAAATGTTACACATTTATAATAATATCATCGTTAGTCACATCAAATTAAAATTAACTTTGAAGGACTAAGCATTTATCTAAACATGTACCTAACCATTTTTTAATTTCGTGTTAAACTTTAAATAGTATTATTGTATATACATGGGGGATTGTGACAGCAATGACGAAGTTGAGAATCTTAATGATGAGTTTTTGATCAGCTGGAAGCGGATGATAACATTTCGTTCCACCTTGCTAGGAATATCTGCTTCAAAGTTATGTTATCTACCTGACATAATTGTATTATGGGTCTTATAGCAATTCGTCGTTGGGTCCACCTTGATGTATAAAAGCAAATTCAAGGTCAACTTAAATATTCTCAAGGAAGATATTTTCTATAATTGTAAGGCAGTTATTCCAATAAAAATGGTGATTATTAGAAGTGCGCGTGCTTCTCACATATAGGGGCTATGAATCCGGATACGGTTTGCCGGTACTACGCGCATGTATTATTAATTGAAGAACTATAATGGAATCTCAGTGTTACCGAAGTCTAAAATTAACCGAAGTAGAACAACAATTATGATATGGCATCACCAAATAAACCGCGTTGATCTCGAAACACAAGCAATGCGTGTTTGGTTAGATATTGCCTCTGTGGCCTTTCAACAGCAACAAATGCTAGTCTTATTGTTGTTGTAATCGCTACAAAGAAACAATCTTTGGTGCGCTAATCGGAATTATTGCTGGAGCTGTCTAGATAGTGACCCTAGTCCTTGTAAGAGCTAGGCAATAAATTTCATACGATTACATTTATGAATACACATCTATTCAGAACTGGATGAAGCGGAACAAAAACAATCTAATCAAGGTCATTGAAATTTACTATATGGTTATTAATGATAAAAATAGGTAGCGCAGCAGAATTAGAGGATTTGATTGCGGAACACCATCAACACCGACCACAAATAAAAAACCACGAAGCGGATATTTGGACAATACAATTCGAGCATAACAGGATAAATTGATGATAGGTGGTTTTTGCTAGTCCTCGCGCTTCGTTACTGTATGACTCTTGCTTGGGCCACTTCACTTTCATGATTTATTATTGCTCAGAATCCACGGGCTGCGCAACGTGTGTGGCTGATTTGGTAAAATGTGGAAATGTCATCGTGAATAAGGGCTGTGACCTAGAAGGCAACGAATCCCCAAATGATATGATGACACTACTTTACCAATTTAGCTGTATATCCCACATCTATATTAAGCAGAAATTCAAAATGGATTCTTTGTGCCATGCTTTAAACTCTCGATGGAATTAAATCAATGTATGGTGATGCGTTTTTATTTCTAGAGACTTCATATGTTGTAATAACTCGGCCTCCTTGAAATTTTCTCTTTATAAGTTATCAGTCTTTCAGTTTCTTTGGTTGCAGATCATTTTTGCACAGTCAATACATTCCTCATCTCATTCATCCTAATTATTTTATTATTCCGTACGACTAGAATCGGTCTCATAACTAGTGCAGTTATATGAATGCTTGCTTTTATATGGTGTTAGTATATATTGTCATATGTCCTTTGATTTATATGTCACGTAATGTTAATGAGGTTTTATCACTGATCAAAAATGTTGGTTTTCTGTTCTAATCTGTTCTTGGAAGCCATATTTCATCTGGGTGGATTTTTACACTCGACAACTGCATTCATTCATCGTACGGTTATACATATATTTTCAAACGATTAAGTATCATGTATGTACAAAAAAAACATTAGCACAACATATTTCAAATCAAACATCAGCTCTGGTTGTAGTCGGAATGTAAAGTTGCCATCAAAATTATTGTCTCATACACTCTATTTGTGACTGTCATATCCATGACATTTCCCAAATCAATTTTTAAGGTGCTTATTATCTATAAAACAAGGAAACCCGACTCTGCCTCATAGAGTTTGTGTTTAGTAGGAAGCACTACTGCTTTAAAAATGTCATGTAATTTTACCAATCATTTTTTAGCTTATTTCTGAACATTGATCATCAATGGAGATAAATCGATAAGTCAGTCATATTTGAGCATAAGTCTCATCCACTGAATCTTGTCAATAATTATTTTATATTACCAGTTTTTGAAGAGTTAGAGCAAATAGAGAGGTTATAGAAGGACAACTGAAATTGACAAAAAACATCCGAGTGCTAGTCTAAAATGCTCCTTCATCACCACAAACTGTGTACAAGTCAATGGTTAGATCTGATCCCGAAACCTTTATTCAAAAGGTTATCAGTAGATCTTTGAAAAGCCCTTAAATGCCATTTGTGTGATACCCGCCAAATGGAAAATGTGATCGATAAAAATATACCAATAGCATTGCCGTTTTTATAGGCAACTACACACAAGACGTTATTAAAGAGATTGCATCAATTTGTCAGAGGCTGATCACTAGCGACATAATGGGCCAGGGAAAGTTTCCAGCGTTAATGAATAAACGTATTGAAGGCATTGATGAAGCCTGTTGCAGTGCATGTCGCATGCACGTTAGCTCAATAAATACAATCACGTCATCTGACTTATTTCCACACACTAATGTCGCGGCGTGCCTATCATAATTAACCTAATATTCGATTGTACCAATTTGTGGGTTTCAACTCAAATCTGAGATTCGATCAATCAATGAAGATAGCCGACAGAGGATCACACTGATGACTTAGCAAGATTCTAAATGTCGTATATGCATACTTGAGCCCACACTTAGATCTGCAATCTCGATAAAATGTTCAACTTACGCTGTTGATTCTCCATGGTAAAAAACGGATCTTGCCACTAAGATATTACTAAGATTCCTCCAGACCAAATACTGCTGAATTCATAAGCATCCGACGCCTGTTACAACATGGTACCAGTCATTGTCATGATTACCTTGAAAACTCAGCTTAAACTGACTTGTAACGCAATCAGCGGCAATTATGAAGCCGCAGTCTAGACGACGCAAGTTTTGCGAAATTATATATTATTTGGCCTTACGCGACTGAGTCTCCCACTAACCCAATATCAAGTCCTGTTATAACGGTCGGGTGACACATATTCGATTTACCCTTGTGAACCAAAACGGACCCACGTTACACCTAAGCGGGGAGACCTTAAGAATGCAGCTGTACTTTAGAAATTAATATGATATTTAAATGCTGCGTCGCGTGTGGAAGTGAGATGCCAGTACTGATGTCAAAGCATGAAAATCCGTTTACATCACATATTACAGAAATTAATTTGGAAATTATGTCCAGGGATTAGTTACAGGCTCGCCAAACGTAGTCGAGGAGACCATCTCCTTGCGAGCTGCAAATAGAGTTCAACAAATTTCAATCATTTGTAGCATCAAACTCGTTGATGCGGATCCGTTGAAACTTCTCCGCTTGCAGAGTTTCAATTGATTCGATCACCATCAAAGGCAGTTCCAGCTGAAGTTCAAATGACAATATGAATGCCAGGGCCGATTTGTTAAATCATTAATAAAACCGCGCTCAACAGCATTGATTAACCGATTGCATATTAGGTAATTGGAAGCTGATTACAGTTGTCCATCTACATATGTTAGACCAAACCGATAAATGATAAGTGTAAAGAATGAAAAAGTCCAATATGCACCATATCCAGCTTGGACATGGATGCGCTTGTTAGGGTTTATCTAACCCAGCTTGTGGCTTATAGTACACGTTTCTGCATGTCGTTGCATGCGAGGAACGTGTGACTTTTGACATTTTAGTTCATTGTAGTAGGAGAAAACAAGTATATATTCTATGTAATGGAATGGATAAGTAATACCTGTGTTATCACATTGGTTTGAAAGATATAGTGACAGGAAATGTACTTAAATAGCGTAAGTTAGCAATCATTTGAATCCCTTGCCATGCTAACGTTCTAAAATTAAAAACAAACTATCGAACTAAATAAACATATCCATTTCTGGATTGTCTGTGAACATCACTGGCTCTATTTCTTGTATCAACTGATTTCTAATTTCCTTGATCTTTTGCGACATAGCAATGTATGTGTTCATTTTAAGCGGAACTTTTGATGCAGAATTAATTGACATAGTGACTGTTTTTAAATTTAACTGTACTTATTGAATAGCTAAGAAGGAGGAATATTATTTCTAAAACAGGAGCAAAACTAGCGAGACAAGAGTTGTGTAACATTTCGCTGACTTCGCATCCTTAGAATCAAAATATATTTATATTCCTTGGGTACACAAACACTAAATATATCGTGACTCAACTTACTTCCCTAATTATTTGGTATATATGTTAGAACCTATGTTGTTAAATAATTAATTATAAATTGAGATAAAGAAATGGTAATGATTTACCTAATGACTTATTTTATATGCATGTTTCCTTGCGAATGTATGGACCTGTTAAATTATCTTCTTTAACAGCATGCTGTTAACAACTAAAAGTTTTGAATTTAATGTTTCTTGGCAAAACAATTTAATTATGCTTCGCACTTGCCATTTTTCGCATTTGTGAAAGGGATTATGTGCTCTTTAGCCATTCTCAATATAGCTGGTTCGTTTATTGTCATTAGTCACATGTTACTTATCAGATCCTACGCTTTTTTTTTTGTTGAAAACAATGGTCACTTTGTACACCTAAACTCCATCGTTACTACAAAATCCACACCATTAATCCAGCAAGCGACGACTACTGAACTACTTGCTTCCTACAGAATTCTTGCAGTTGTTATATTCTGAGTATTTTGTTAATTGTTTTAATTCCTGATTTTGCCTTTTAAGTCCCTGTTAGCGTATCACTACTTTTTTTCTACGTTTGAACATACATGTATAATTTTTTTCGTGGACTATTCTTTTATATTTGCTCTTTAACCTTATAAGCTTCTTTACTAATATTAGTTCTACCTTTCATTGATTTTTGCTACAAAAGATAAAGTGAATGAAGAGAGAAATATCCTAGCTCTAAGTTAAAAATATCACAATGGCAGTAGTATAAATTCATTGCAAAGAACAGACTAAAGTACATGGATTAGAGGCAAGCTACATCTTTGACGAATATGCAACAACGGGCTTAATAACGGTATAGATAATGCAAATTTGTACAGTCAAATGTGCAGGAGATAAACTTAATGTATACACTCTACTACAAAATAATGACATATAAAATATGCTTAAATGCCAACATGAATAAAAGCAAAGATAAGAGGATCAAATTAACTAAGTTGTTCCCTGTTCTAGTAATTGATTAAAAAGATGTAAAAGATGGCTAAATGTTACAAAACTTCATGTTATAATTATATATAAAAAACAACATATATCAATGGTGTAATCCGTGTTCAATTTCTGACTGGTCTAATCCAAAGAAACATATCAAACGATTTCACTATCAAATACAATATATGTAAATGCTATTGAAAACAGGACTATAGTTACCATTTGCCATCACAAAATGAACACGGTAAAAAATTAGAGTTGCTTAATACTACTAAACAAATCACTGACGTGATTTTGAATCACATATGTTAGCTTGTGTTATGCTTTCCTTCCTAGAAATTCTTAACTTTGCTCTCTAGAACTTTATAATATGTAGACATTGTTGCAACAATAATTTGATACGACCTTGTGTAATGGAATACGCGCATCGGTTACAAAATATATTGTATTAATATATGAGTAGTTATTGTTGGTGTTGTTCCTCCTAATCGATACTCTAACTTTCATCTGTACTTTCTTTCTAGATTTTATGTTTAAATTTAATGAAGTTTCACTCAATGCGGTAGTTCTACCCGAAATGACAAACGCAAATAGAGTATACTATACCGTTTGCTGTATATAATCTTATTTATGTAAAAAAAAGTTGAAAGAATCACTACTTGGACATGTCAGTACATGTCATATTTCAGCGGACAAAGACGTTGATGCTTTAGAGGTCATAGGATATGGGGAAGAAAGCATGAATAAACACTCAAGATGTTGTCTTTATTTGTTTTCTGTTGATTATGCTTTACTCTTTTCAGCTATTTCCATTTAATATACTAAATTTGATTTCCAGCTTGTATTTTCCTGCAAAGCGTTGTTATTAATTTCACGATCAGATTTATTTTTTACAAGCCCAATTATGTTTCAGATTGTTTTATACATTTAAATCATGTACAGTGGTTGACGCTGGTGCAATGGAACGATACAATCCTGCTTACGATCGAATCGTTTTATGACCATTAGAATTAAAACATAATAGCTGGAAATCCTGTTGCCAAAACAAATGATCAGATAAGGGATTTGAAACATCTGAATAAAAATTAATCTGCAACTGTAGATGTTGCTGACCAAGTTTATTAATCACGATTAATTATCAATCACAATTTAAGGATAGATGAAACGTTTATATATATATATATATATATATATATATATATATATATATATATATATATATATATATATATATATATATATATATATATATATTAATTCAATGCTATAACATGGACATTGTAATAGCAAGGTGTTGGTGGGAGGCTCATTGATTCTATCAGCTAACGCTATAGTTACGGAAAGGGAGGAAGACAGGGTGGGCAAAAGGTCAGAAATAAAAAAACGCATAGAACAGTTACACCAGCTATTGCTACTATTCCCACAACATAGGAGCTTTGTTGTTTGTTTAATGATATGTTAAACCTAAATCATGCAAAGATTTAGTTGTATGGGTTACCATAATTTCACCATTGATAACCTTTTTTGTCCGGGTGTCTCATACATACTTACAAATCGTTCTTGACCAATTGTTACTAACTGTTCATTAATTGTTGGAATTCCATTATTACGTGTTGGCATTTATAACAGTATTCACTATTTTGCTAAATGCATCTGATGACATTTGTAAATTGCAATTTAATCTAATATGCTACCTATGTTCACAACCAGATCACTTGTTCACAACCAGATCACTTGATAACAAAAGTATACAGTCACATAAAATGACCTAATTTGGTATATCTTTTGAATCTGAAACATATTAATGAAATCTTGTTGGACTGCTTTCCCTAGTTATACTCTTCTCAATCTGAAAGGAAATTTTCAATATGAATATTAATATTTGCATTGCATGGTACTGCTCAAGCAAATTGTTTAACATATGTTCTGATTTTGATTACATACACATTTAATTGTACATAGCGGATTTTGCAATCGTACAGATGTTCAATCTGTAATTCCTTATCTCACGTTTCATATAGCACGCCCAGCCTGGAATTACTCAGGTAAAACTATTAAACGATATTCCACTTATAAGAACTCCAGAATGATTAATTACTGAACATTTTTGAATTTTTAATAAATGGTAACACAAGGTAGCAATTTAACAAATACAGTTATATTTGGTTCAAATGGCCACCTTTGCGCAGATCATAATGGAAAATTGCCGTAAGTAGAGAAGGGCAGCTGATGTGCATTCTACGATGTCAAGGCATAAAAATATCTTTTGCAATGGATAACAGTATCTAGGACTAGATGCTTCATAATATGTTCTCATGTTAAACTTGTGTGCAAAATGATAATAAGCGTGAGAGAGATAGAGATTGAGGAGGGTGAATGGAGAACGAGAGAAAGAGAGGGTACTTTGCTGAAGGCTTGTACTGAAATGTTGAAAATTCTAGAAAAATAAAGAAAGATTCACAGAATCATTTCCACATTCAAAGCATTGGACTATATTCTATTACCAAATGTTCGATTCTTAATGCTTATTACACAATGCAAATCATGTAAAATATCAAAACAAAGTTAAAATCCATTTCGGCCTCAGACGTTGACAAATATAAGGTGATGTGTAGTTTTTGAACGATCAAGCTTATGTGGAGAAACGTAAAATTTGTAAATTAAAATTAACAGTAAATCGAATTTGTTCAGTGAATATAAATATAAAGCTGACAGATTTGTAAAATAAAGATAAGCATATCACAGAGAGCAGCAACCATTTTGATTATCACCGAGACTATGATTACTCAGTCCATTACAATCTTAGAAAAATGGTTTGGACACAGTGAGGGAAACATGTGCTTACATTTAAATTCTTGCGACAAGAATGATCAACACTGCTTTGAAACAATACTGCAGCATTGTTTAGAACTGTATCGTTAAAATATATCCAAATGAATATTCTAAATCTATTCCGCTTGTTAGAAAGAGCAGGTGTCTTTGATGTAATAATTGTATGATCTGATTATCACTTTAAATTCAATACATCTATAATGTATTTTATTTATTGACACTATTACAATAGAGAGCTTGAACGGACTGTAAATAAAGGTTTTATGTTTAAACTTAAATTAATTTCTGTTTGTATTTACGATTTGTCTTACCAATTGCTCGGATGTATATTGTCAGTAAGTGTGTGTGTTTGCGATTTGTATATTTAACGTAGCTTTAACAATTTTTCAGTCAGATTGCCAAAATGTCTGCAGTTCTTCAGTATTAAAGTGTAAGAAAATGGCTACTTACTGGTCTAAGCCTATGTTCCATTTTAAAACGTAATGACAATATTCATTTGCCTGTGACTGCTTAATAAGTTCTTTTCTTTCAAATCAGGGGAAAGACGCGGGAATTCAGTCACATCATCAGAGTTAAATATTTCTACTCGTTGTCTCCTTTAGCTTGGAATAAAATACATATGTAAGTTGTCAATATACCAGATAATGTAAAATCAAGATCACCTACAAACTGATCATTCAATATTGTATTGATATCCTTCTTCAGTCAGTATGTTGCTCCCTCGTTGAAAACAAATGGTGTTTGTATATAAACATTTAATTGTCTTTTCTTCAGCAGACATCCTTCTCTAGTTTTATATTGACATTTTGCTCTAATTTTTATATGGAACTTTGCTTTAGTTTACGACTGGCAATATGTTCTTGATTTGTATTGGCACTTTGCTCTAGTTTACGATTGGTAATATGTTCTTGATTTGTATTGGCACTTTGCTCTAGTTTACGGCTGGTAATATGTTCTTGATTTGTATCGGCACTTTGCTCTAGTTTACGACTGGTAATATGTTTTTGATTTGTATCGGCACTTTGCTCTACTTTACGAGTGGTAATATGTTCTTGATTTGTATTGGCACTTTGCTCTACTTTACGGCTGGTAATATGTTCTTGATTTGTATTGGCACTTTGCTCTAGTTTACGAGTGGTAATATGTTCTTGATTTGTATCGGCACTTTGCTCTAGTTTACGACTGGTAATATGTTCTTGATTTGTATTGGCACTTTGCTCTAGTTTACGGCTGGTAATATGTTCTTGATTTGTATCGGCACTTTGCTCTAGTTTACGACTGGTAATATGTTCTTGATTTGTATCGGCACTTTGCTCTACTTTACGACTGGTAATATGTTCTTGATTTGTATTGGCACTTTGCTCTACTTTACGACTGGTAATATGTTCTTGATTTGTATTGGCACTTTGCTCTAGTTTACGAGTGGTAATATGTTCTTGATTTGTATCGGCACTTTGCTCTAGTTTACGACTGGTAATATGTTCTTGATTTGTATCGGCACTTTGCTCTAGTTTACGACTGGTAATATGTTCTTGATTTGTATCGGCACTTTGTTCTAGTTTACGACTGGTAATATGTTCTTGATTTGTATCGGCACTTTGCTCTAGTTTACGAATGGTAATATGTTCTTGATTTGTATTGGCACTTTGCTCTACTTTACGACTGGTAATATGTTCTTGATTTGTATTTACACTTTGCTCTAGTTTTCTAATGCCGTAAGTCTCTTCAAGTCAATGGGCAGTTTAATCCAGTTTTGACCTTTTAATTATACGTTTTGTGCATGTTTCATCTGATCTGATAAAGGTTCACGACACGATTGATGTCAAATGTTAAAATCTTAGTGATCGTTTTCAAAAGGGATACAATTATATAATTTATTATACCTGCAATTATGGTGAGGACGAATATTAAAGCTATTGCATATTTGGTTCAATTATATTAGAGTTTTGTTTGTTGGATTACAGCTGGGTCATCAGGTAATTATAGTTATCGCATTCAAAAAATAGTGTCCCAATGTGACCTACATACTGATTTGACCAATTTTAGTATATTGGTGTAAGTAAGAAGGTAAGTGACCAATGCATGTCAATTCTACTGCTGATTATCATACTGCCCAATGTAATGCATTGCGCCACAACTTTTATTACATTGCGCTATCAATCTAATCAATGAATCTTGATTGTAATAACTTTAAGTGTTGATTGAAATAGTGAATAATCAGTGCATGACAGCTGATTTTCTATATAATACAGCCATTTCTCTTTTATATATGTTCGGAGTTTCTTTACTAACTGGAGCTCTAAAATCAGTTGCTGGAAGAGAGCAAGGTGTACATCTTTCTGTATGTTTAAAATCTGTAACTTATTATCTATGCATTTTAAGTCTTTTATTCGATCTGAAAATATAGCCTACATTAGGTACTTTAATGTCTAAATAGAGTGCAAATGTCCACTCGATTAACTGACCAAATATTCTTTCGGAGGTATTAATAACAAAGATGGCTCAACGCACTGCTGGATTTATAAAGTGGACGTCTGTTTCAAAAAGTTTCATGAGGCAAAGTTTTGAAATAGAATTGTATATGAGTGTCATTTTACTTAACAGTCATCTACATTATTTTAGCCTGCGTACGTACCACTAATGTGAAATCGACTTCAGATTATGTTTATTAAATACCTTCAATAGAATGTACCTCAAGTTGTTTTTCAAGAATTTGACTCACGTCACCATTTGTGACAAGCAATGCAATTTACACGTGGTAAAGTCAAAGATAATTCGCTGCTACCTTTTTTATCAACGAATGCAGTCAACACGTGGTATAGACGAATCTGAATCACTGACATATATTAACCAATGCAATCAGCATTCTGGATAGACGAATATGATTCACTCACTGATCTCGTTCTATCAACCAAAACAATATTTTCGTGTGAATAAACCAGAAGATCTCCGTATGCTAATGGTATGGGGCTAACATATGACGTATAATTATATTTTAGATTTGGGAGAGAATTGGACTAATATAGCAACTAAGGTATGTACTTGCATAGAAATAAAAAATAACTGTCTTATGAAGACATCATTATGTTTCATGCAACGAGGGAACAAATGAGTTGAATCCTTAAAGTTTGTTCAATTTGGTCATATTATTAAGCGAATTGCATATTTTCTTAATTCTACAATGTTGTTCACAAAATAATAAATATATTACCTAACGATTTTAATAAAGAAGCAAACACACAAGTTTGTAAAACATAATAAACACTTTATTTTTCAAGTTATGAAATGAAAATTCACAAGAAAGTTAAATTGGTATGTACTGAATCTTAAATAATCTTAAAAACGTTATTTTCAAATTCAAGAGAATCAACGGTTCCAAATAAATTTCAGATTCTTGAATGCACTGGTCTGCAACCAGACGGTGTGTGTGAAAGTGGCATGGTACAAAACTTCTTTGAATATAGTACAATAGTTCCAAATTCACAGTATAGTCCAATGGACTCTTTATTTTTTTAAAGAATAATCCAAACAAATGTTTCCTGTCAAACACGATGTATATACAACCAACATAAAATACGTATACGTACTTGAGGTAACAATATGAACACAAGAAATATGAAGAAAATATGTATCCAGCCATAACTATTTATATACAGTCATAAGAAGTAAAACAAAATTTGCTGCTACTGCTACATGACTTATTGCAAATCCCCCAAATCATAAAATAACACTATTGTCCTAACCCATCATAATAACCATATTCTTCACAGAATCACCTGATGGATAATTCCAATGTGAAACAACCCCAAACTTTTCAGCATGTTTGTGACTATCAGCAACTGTAACCACCTGCGTAAGCATCTTTTAACAGAACCTACGCAATCGCTTTACACTCTTTAAATCTTAAAATATACCCTTTAAACGTACACATAATTTAGCTATAGATAATGATTACAATTTATAATCATTGATAACAAATTTTAACAAAATTAAAGTTATACAACAACATAATAGATTCTGACAACGCTTGGAACCATACAACATTTATGTTCGGGGCAAAAGAGAGAGAGCAAAATGTTTGAAGAACTGGTACAAGAAGTAGACACAGCAATAGCACATGACATGTAAAACATAACACAGACGAACCTAAACACGGAATTACACTTTCATAAAGGCGTTATTCCCAATTCAAGTCTCAAAAAGTGAAGTTCAATCTCAAATCTTAGTTTCGGGGCCCGAGTGGCCGAGTAGTCTAAAGCGCTCTCCGTCACGGGTCACTGCCATCTCACCTATGTCTGCGTGGGTTCGAGTCTAGGGCTCGGCCAATGTGGATATGTGAGAAAGCTTGCCGGTAGCTTCTCATGGGTCGGTAGTACTTTCTGGGGTTTTCCCGGGTTATTCCTTCACCACTAATACTGGTCGCCATGTATAGCGTATATTGTGCTGAAAAATGGCGTTAAACCCTATAACAACAACAAATCCTAGTTTCGAATTTTATTTCTAAAACGTATTTTGGACGTAAATAGTTTTTCTTTCTGTAGAATATAATGAGTAGCAAATGCTTTCTTAAAAAGCCTAGACATTCGAATGCACGGCACACTGGTACATTGTTGATACAATCTGATACTGACGTCACCACTTTGATCATATAGTATGTCATACTGCGGAGTTATTACCAAATGGATGTAGACTGAAATGCGCGTCACATAGGTGGATATGTCGGACTGCCCCATAGAAGAAACATGTACTAATAAATATAACATAGATGAAACAATTCAAATCCTTCTTTATAGTATAGCATATAATCAATTAGAGATTTGTTCCAATTTGAAAATAGCTGAAAGTATTGGTTAATATTGACTCAGTGCTATCGTGAATTTGCCACCATCATTCCCCTCAAATATGGAACCTATGTCGTATAATACACTAATGCTAATACTCGCTAGAAACTGCAACAGAAAGCAAAGATTATGATATTTCCGTTGCCTCTTATTTATCACGACATCTCATCTTTGGAGAGCGCTCAAAATAAATGAGATGACATATTAGACAATAAAATAGAATTTCCTTTATATATTTATTAATATATAGATATGTTTAACATAGTTTGAAAGCACATTTAACATATATTTGAATAAATGTATTATCAAAATGAAACAAATGTGAAGAATCGTGTAATAATTTGAAGTACTGTGTAAATATCATATCACTATAATACCTGATACAGATAAAATTTGTTTCTCTAAAATTGAAAACAAATAAACAATTCAGAATAAAGTTCCAGTAAATACAGTTTCTTCTTGTGACATGAAATTTTTCAATATTCAAAAGTAACCCGGATGAGTTTGATTTCTTTGAACAAGTTAAATAATAATTTGGGAATATAATTAGTGTAGGAAACGTTTATGTTCTGTAAAAGTCAAATTAGGTTATTTATTAAACTCCAGTTAGATTATCAATCGGAATAAAATTTGATATTCAATAATTATCGTCAGAGTGAGAAAATAACATCACATTATTAATAATGTTGTCATAGGGTATTGTCTGTAAAAATGATAAACACATATTGATATGAAAATAAGGTTGAAAGTGTATCTGCAAAGGTGGACAGAAAATTAGGTCAGGCACGAATTGGTTTATTTTGGTCCGAGGAAATAACATAACCCTTCATAAAAAGGAAAATATCTAAACACTGGGACATATGTGTGTGTGTGTGTGTGTGTCCAGTAAAAATGCAATGCAGCATACAAAAAATGAATTTAATATATTTGGTAATGTCTATAAATCAGCAGATGATACGGTAAATCCATTTATAATGACATAATAAGAAAGAGATAGACAGGCAGATTGACATGGTGTATTCGAGAGGCATAAACTATATGTTACAATTTAATCAAACCTCAAGCAAGGAAAAGTAAGGATAAGCCAGGATAGGCGTCTGCCATATTTTATTCTGAGTTATCGATACAATACAACCGAAGATTATTCGGTAAAATTAGATAAGACAATAGACGTTAGCAGTTAAAGTTAAAAATCATCTCGGGCTTCACTATCCGAAGGAGCAGACAGAGTGGTGAAAATCACAAGTATTGTCAAGCAACTACATTGATTGATTATGATTGATTATGATGAATTATGGGGAAAAATCTCAGCGTGTTTTCGCAATTAACAACAGTACCTGATTAAGATGAAATAGGTGCGTACAACTCAGCGTGATGATGAAATGAGACATCAGTTAGCAAAATAGCTTCCGCATTTGAGCTAAGCATATTACTGAAAACAAATAATCGAAGAGCTAAAAGGCAATATTTGATAAGCGCCAATCTGGAATAAAAAAAGGTCTGCTCATCTAACTTATATTACAGATATGCAAAATATATTACTAATTATTCATATTTGGTTTTCTCTATACGACGCACATCTGTTTATCAAGCCTAAGTATAAACTTTAGCACAACAATATCAAGATCAAGCAGTGGGAAAAACACACAAAGGTGGTAAAGCCTACAACACATTTAGAACGGTCTTTATTATTGACAACGGTATGAAAGACGATATAAACGTTTCTATCAAAAGAGCACACAGAACTATAACCATTTTCCGTTTATGAACCAAACAATAAGAATAATGATAAAAAATTAAATGTTCAATAAACATAGAATTACTATATTCAAAAGATATATATTATTATTTCCAAACTTTGACTGAGCTTAATAGCCACCAATGGACAACTTTTCTTGACGCAAACAAGGATGAAGAAAAAGAAATAACAGTCACAAGTATGTTAATACGTTACCATCAATTGAGTTCCTTGGCGATTTGTATGTTTTTTATTTTGTAATTAAAGATATTTTAATGTCATGTGACTTTTATATTACCAGCTAAATCAAGTACATTTGTTTGTGCATTTGGATTAGCTTACTACGCTTAAACTAATGATGAAGGATACGAGTTGTGAGCATAATGCGTGTTTCTCATTAGAGTTGTTGACATGATATCTTATATTTCTATATATTCCATTGGAAAAGAAAGTTGTTGGGAGAGTGCTATTTAATTCTTACTGCCAAATCTGAAATTGTATTTGTTGATAAACATGAATCTAATGGTTGAATTTGAAGCGTGTAACATGCTTTTCGTGGTTGAATCAGAAATTAGAGTGGTTTAAAGCGTATTATATGCTAGTAATGGTTTAATCGTATATTAGAGTTAATGACATACTATTATATGATTGTAATGGTTGAATTGAAACTTAGAGGAAGATTCAGAATGATACCAAAAATATATGCAAAGAGAATCTAGAATACAAAACTAGTTTAAAGAGAATAGAAACTATGCAACCAATCTTATCTTTTATGAAACCGAGTAAACACATTAATAAATTGACTAATACAAAATACAAATATAAAACCAATGACATAGACACGTAAAGTTCAATCACATTCAATATCTTCTCAGACCCAAAAATGTAATCAGTTTGGACATATGCTAACGTAAGTTTGTCGACACTTAAATTGGCAAACAAATAACAAGAAAAACAAAGAAGAACTGTTGTATTGGAATGATGCAAACACATTTTGCACATGCCCGATCATTTATACGATTGTCCGTTTTATGACCTAAAAATAGAATCATAAAGAATATGATTTGTACTATTACAATCAAGTAGAGATCAAGAACAGGTAAAGATAAGTCATATCTAAATTATTATTATTATTATTATATATGAGTTATTGGTACAATATGAACATTCTTTTAAAAAGAATGGTTGGTTCATTGAGTGTTTCAGTTATTAAAGTAGTTTTACTTGCTGCATCAACAATTCTTTATTTTGCTATCTACTCATAAAAGAAACACATTTCCACTCATATGTTTCAGTTCAAAGTAACTGTATCGTGTTGCACACAATGTCCGCAATTCGTACTCCTGGTATGCAAATTGCATCACCTCAGGTGCGTTTCCATGGTAAATGTAAATATAAACCCTCGTAAAAGAACAGACGGACTATTATCTGATAGCATCTGATGTAACAAGATAACCGGGTGGGATTTTCGGATTCAAAACAGAACACTTTTTACAATGATATAAATACGATATTGAATAATGGATGACATGCATGAGCAAATAATTATGAATATGTGCGTGTATATATAATCAGAATATTGAATTTAATTAACATCAGAACGCACAGACTTAATGATGAAAAATACAAATTAATTTGGCAATAAATAGACAACGGGTGAATGGCTCACAACAGTTTGACAATGAAACGATGGATATAGTTTACTCAGGTAGCAAACGATGTAAAAGTACTCATGCAGTAAAATGCATTTACTCAGGTAGCGATATTATGGTGATAAAAAGGGAGAGATATACAACTTATCTTTACAGTGCAAAAGATACACTGGGTTTTTACGAAACCAAAATTAGCCCACGGATAACACATTCCGTGTACGGAGATACACTCAGTCATCAGTACACTGTTTCAGCTCCACGGCTGCTACAGTTCAGCTTCACAGCTGATACAGACTCCGGACACTCGGAACACTTCAAAAACACTCTGAACACTCCGAACATTAGACCCACCTGACATTAGACACTCTGGTCACTCCAGACACAGACACTCCGGTCACAGACAGCTCTACAGCTGAAGATGTGCAAGTCCTGGAAGCAGACTGCCGGCTGACAAGACTATTCCGTATTGTAAAGAAATGTACGTATGGTGAGGTATTTATACACAAACATAGTATGTGCATTGTAGGCATCCGGTTCCTCCCATCGAGAGCACCTCGCACGTGCGACGTGGAATGAACCGAACTCACAACATACATAAATGACCCTCGGGTATCGTTGTCCACAATAAACGAAACCCGAGTACATGTATTCAATAAGCAAAATAGTTTAATTCCGTGACATATGGAATGTCTCGGTAAACGATAAATTAAAAAACTATTATACCAAATGTGTGCACGTAGGCTACCACTTATCAAATCTTTCTATTGTATGTACATTGTCCAACTCCCATCGCAACTCTCTATTCTTTTCATTATGTATACAATGCTCCTTTTTCTATTTGCTTACACATATGCTGGTGAGCACAAATTGGTATACGTCACGAAAATGTAGAGTGTTTACATTTTAAGACTAATATCTATAACTTCAGACATTTTCATGTGTTAATCAATATTTTTCTTATATTATTTACAATTGAGTTATCAGAATTATTATCATTTCCTTTACCTTTTAGATGGAATAAATTGATAAAAGCAATATAACTGGGATACAAAATTAGGTGTCTAACCTAGGTATTGAATGTGCGTGATTATGATTTTTAACGTAGCTTTAAAAATTTTTGAGTCATATCGCTACGATGTCTGCAGTGTGGCATTTTAAAGTGATATCTAGCACATGAGGCATCATGCCGCAGACATGTAGCATGAAGTCAAACCCAGTTACATTATCCTGGCACCAGGCCGACCAGTCCAAACACTAACTCTTAATGCTGAGCGCCAAGCGAGGCAGCTGTTGGTACCATTTTTATAAGTCTTTGGTTTGACTCGAGCGTGGATCAAACCCACGACCTCCTGCTTCCGAGGCGGACGCTCTAATAACTAGGTCACCGGAGCGGTGTCAACCTAGATATTAGGCGTTACCGCCTACAGATGTTGTCCAGTTTAAATATGACTTGGGTTGCATACCTTACTTTCGATAAATCAGCAGTCATATAAGTATTTAATTTGCTACTGAATCATGAACCGGTGAACACCGAAGACGTACTGAATTTACTGTGTTGTTTTTGTTTCCTGATTGTGAGGAGTTATCTATAGTTCTTTTGTTGGCGTTGTTTTCTAGACATATAACTATAGTTTAGTGACCAATTAATAACCCACACAAACACAAGCAGAATTACTCCTGTGGCAATCAATATATGATCCTAATATAAATGTTCGAATGGTACGAATCGTTAGGTTTGGTTGTCATTTTTTTTTTTCTAGATCGGCATCAGAAAGAGTCGATGAACATAAAACGACATCATCAGAAATATTTGAGTCCCAAGTATTTGTAAATGATAATCAATCCGTCTGAATGTCAGCCGTTTACATAAACAGCATGTTGAACCTCAATTTAATAGTAAGCGAATTTTATAATTTATAAGATTTGTTTTCGATAAATTTGGCTACCTTGAGCGACTCGGCTTCTGCTTGTGTTGTTCTACTTCCATAAAGGAAACAATGTGAACAGCTGTGCCACCATGCTTGTGGCTTATTATGTATTTAGTGCTTGCTAAGTGAAAACACTTTCTTTCTTGATCCGGATTAGACAACATCAAAGATGCAAACATTATTAATTGATCTCCCTTGTCCATTTGTTATTTTCCTTTGATGTTTCAAATATTTTCTTCATGACGTGTTAACCAGTATATAGTTTGTATAACCATGATACATTTGTTTCATATTTGGTTATGAACTCATTCTTTGCACTATTTCATTATCTATATATAATATACCGAACTCAGTAAAATTTGCAATAAGAGCTAGTTCAATGAAATTGGTTTGACTTTTCTAGACATCTTATTCTCCATCAAAAATGATATAATTATTTATTTATGTCATTTTCGATCATTCTGTATTGTCAGTCATTTTCACGATCTCGAGGGTATCGGTACACAGTACGGTGTGATGATCAACAGGGTACTTTAGATAATATGATGAGATCAGTGAACAACTTGGGGAAACAGCCAGATTTACTGTCGCAAAGAATTATGACGACCTGTTATTGTGTCCGTATTCCTCTTCCATATATGTGATCGTACACGAATTTGGTACGATTGTATCTCTGAGGATTGGTTTAAATGAGGCGTAGACCGTTGGCCAGACTGAGAGTAATGAGGGCACGTCATCAGATAGCCTAAAGACCTAACGAATCGAAATGTGAAGCATCCGATAAACTACATTTAAGGTGATACGTGTATGAATTGATCAGTACGTGGTAGTAGTAATAGAGGATACCCTAGCAACAATGGAAATCCATGTCAAAAAGGTCCTTGGATACCCTGGCGACAACGGGAATTTTACATAGGGAAGTTTAACAATGATGGGACCATAGAGCGACAAAAAAGATGGGACAGAATATAGACAAGGGTATGGAACTGTCTAGAGACGAGGAAAATTGAACATGGGGGATATTGCGTCTGAATAGCGACAATGGGACCTACCGTTAACATAGGGAAACTAGGAATGGAACAGGTAAGGTGACGTAACGGAACTAAAGATTGGTAACAATGTAGCAAAGGGCTGACCTCAATTGGCCCAAAGAGAGGGAAGAAAAAACATAGAACGCTTGGCAGGACATAGACATATATAACACATCCATCATACAACATACAAACACAAACAAGTATACAAACGACTAAAACAAATTAAGGCAATAAAGCAAATCATTTTGAGGCATATGAGTGGCCCTGAAAAGGGCCTTTGGTTTCTGCTTCTATTTGCTCCAGTTGTTTCACCATTCCCTTACTTTCGCAATGATTCCTTTTTTCTTCTTCATATCGTCAGGATGACCCATTGGTCTCTTAATGGAACGAGCAAGGCCAGTGATCGCGGATTGACACAAGCTAATTAACTGTGAGTTGCGTGAGGGTTGATATCACGATCTGTGGACATTGATCAATTTTTATGCATAAAATCATTAACAATCATTTCAAAGCAGTTTGAACGGAAATTGTGAAAGACATATAACAAGAGCTTATCTCCTTTATTAAATATTCTTTGACATTATTAAAAGATATTAGAGTATTTCTGCTAGGCAAAGAAAAGTATGTTGATTTAATTTATGAATTCAACGAGAAGCACGATACAGCAGCTTCCATTTTCATTTTTCTTGTTTCCATATCGTCAATTTTAGTAAACGTTTTCTATCACAGAGTGAAGTGGACGCACCAGGGTATATATTATAGGCTAATCTGATGGTAGGATTCAAACAGCACCCTTTCGTTCGTGACCATGGACCACAGCCTAAAGAGACTGGTGTCGAAGAAGTCAGACTGGTGTCATGATACTCTAGCTGGATGGGATATAATGCCACATGTAGGCGACACGATACCTTGGTGGTAGACATCACTATACACCATCATACTGTAAGCGACATAGCGACAGGACTCAACATTGCAAGGTCACGTTAAAAATCCAAATCACACACATTCACACAGGTAGCCTCAGAGAAGATAATATCGTACAATCCATCGTAAAAGAGGACACCTTCCTTTTTCCCTAGAAATAATAGCAAACTCGTCGCTTCCAACACATCACTAATAATGAAAGCTAAAGATGTTGCAATGATATATTTATACATGGAAATTGTGATTTGTGAACATTTATTTTCTCAGATCTTGCAACAATTATCCCCCAGTAACCTTATTTTATTTCTGACGATTCGTTAGAAAACATCAGATTTGATGTATTACTGATTGAGCTTGGTAGTTATAATGTATTAATAAGTCTATGCGATTCATGAGATCTACCAGGCTCTTTGCGTATCTCTTTCCAAACGGATCATATATTTTTGGGGTCAATATTAGAAAAGATGATTATAAAAACCAAGAGAGTCTTTTTAGGGTCATATTAAGTCTTTGTTAAGTCTAGAGGCAGCTACTTAGCCAAGATTATCTCTGATACGTACTCGCTGATAGCAGTAACGCCCAAGCATATTAATTATAGAAATGAGTTATTTGTGTCAATATTCCAATTTCGAATAGAAACTGTGTGATAAACAAACTTAAAAACATCAAAATGAATAAATGGAGAAAGTTTCTTAAACTTACAATTGCACCAATTGAAGGGTGATCTGAGAACATGCAACGTTTAGTGGATATTATCCAATCTGACCATGCTATATAATATAATTCCTGAAACTGAAGAAAACATAACTTGCATATATGTTCAGCCCACAAAAAGTTAGACTCTATAAACACTATTAACACGTTTGACGTTTTAAATAATTTGGCCTCATTAATACTTTTGACCGTATAAACACTATTGACCGTATAAACACTTTAGACCGAATAAACACTTTAGACCGTATAAACACTTTAGACCGTACCGTATAAACACTTTAGACCTTATAAACACTCTCGACCGTATAAACACTTTTGACCGTATAAACACTTTTGACCGTTTTTGACCGTATAAACACTTATGACCGACCGTATAAACACTTTTTGACCGTATAAACACTTTTTGACCGTATAAACACTTTTGACCGTATAAACAATTTTTGACCGTATAAACACTTTTGACCGTATAAACACTTTTGACCGTATAAACACTTTTGACCGTATAAACAATTTTGACCGTATAAACCGTTGGTCCCAGCCCCTACACAACCTCGTGGGGATGGTATATCCCATTATTGGTTCAAATGAGCTATAGATCACTGGAGGTGAGGAACGTTGTGACGTCATCCTACTATTGAAAATTTCGAAATGTGAAGCATTCGATAAACTTCTTGTAAAGTGTGACTTCTTTATGTTCGATCCGTTACTGTTGTATTCTATCACGGTGAATATTGAAGCTGTACCATAAAACGTACAAAATACACGTACTGGATTAGCCTCTACGCGTAGTTTGCATTAGAGAAGTTTCTATGAGATTTTAAATAAGTGCGAAGTAATGACTCGTGAATGGGTACTAGTTACTTGCGTCCCTTGGTCAAAACTAGAAACTATTGTGATCAGCATTATATATCCACGAATACACATCTTTGGCATGAAAAATGAATTCGACTATACTAATGACACTGACCAAAGGTTTGTATAGGCTAGCTATGTATTAGCTGATGACAGCCTATTGTGTAGAGGATATCTTTGTCTCGAGTGTCGACCGCTCCATGGCTCAATCACAGCCCTAATTCTTTTTGGTAATAACTGCTTTCTATGAATGCTGATTTAGCTAACACTTCAGCCTGTATATTTATGGTTCTTAGAATGTTCAGGGATAATGAGAACAATTTTGTCCTTACAGCCAATTCATCCAGTATATTCTCTGACTAAGACTTGTCTAACAATTGAGAGGAATTTATTCTTTTAACACCAACTCCGTCACTTCTACATTTACATTTGTATCAACCGATTTATAAAGTTAGCGGTCACTGCGGCCGTTCCTGTCCTGAACATAAGATGTGTCATTTGAGTTGGTCCTCTAATACTTATTAGTTATCATCTTTGTGAAAATGTACATGAATATATTGTATTGTTGTCAACATGTGGATGCCTGACCAACAACCAAACCTGATTGTTCAAGGTTTCCGTTTAAAAATATCATGACGATATATCAAATATAACATACTTGATTTGGCTTTCTTGTGACATTTAGTGATGACTTCAGATGTAAAAGTTACAAACTGTGGCAATTACTAATGTGTTAGGACGGTCCTTCAAGTGCATGCCACATCGACCCATCTATATTCATCAGGAAAATATATCAGTACATCCTCATAGCGAAAACGTGCAATTAATTGTTACGTTTTTATAGGTCAATCCATTTAGAAGGGAAAGAATTACTAAAGTAGTATAATAATTTACAGTTTGAATGACTTAAAATGTGTTCAAGTTAATTACAGATTTTTAAAACATATTGAAATGCCCCTTTTTACTAAAAGAAAAGGAGGAAACAAAATTGTTCCTTTTTAACAATGAATTCAGAGTCTACTATACATTTTAAACATAATTATTTTCTGGTAAATAAATCGTTGGTAAATATTAGATACACTTGTAAATGTCATTTATGAGATTAAGACTGAAGCGAAAATAAGCATTACACAATATTATCCATAGTGACGAACTAATCTCCACAAATCCCCTTGTAAACACTTATTGTGAAGATATGATCTGTGTAAAAAAAAAAAAAAAACAATGTCTAAATGTAAACCTACATAGTAGAGCAGTGTAAAGTCTATTTCATTCAGACATTTTCATTTTCTGAATAGTCCCATTTCATACCAAATGCATTCCTCGCATTTCTTCATCACTTCCACGTTATGACTATGTTAAAGGTCTATGTATATAAAGATAACAGCCTAATCCAACAATGAAATTTCGTTGTTCTTCCCATCCCTGTCAGCACCAACATTTTCAGATATAGTTATTCAGGCTAACGCTCCTGTCTTCACATTTAGTTTGTAATCTATTAACATCCTGGTCCTGGGTTCGAGTCCAAGGCTCGGCTAGCGTGGGTACGTGGGAAAGCCTGCCAGTAGCTTCTCGTGGGTCGGTGGTTCTTCCCTGGGTTTTCCAGGGTTCTTCCTCCACCAGTTATACTGGCCGCCGTGTATAGCCTATCTTGTGCTGAAAATGGCGTTAAACCCTAGATCAACAACAACAACAACAAATTAACATCCTGGTGTTTATTTATCTTCATTTCATTTTCTTTAGAGTGATTTAATAATTGTTTTAATTATATAATTTATTATTTAGACAGAATGATGATCGTTGTAATATGCGTATTGTATAACGATCATCACTGTATGGCGATTGTTTGATCATTGTATGGTGTTGATATGGATCAATTTATGGTGAATGTAAAGCTCATTGTATGGTGATTATCTGGATCATCATTGTATGTAGATCATCATTGTATGCTGATCATCATTGTATGGAACATAATTGTATGCAGATTGCATGGATTATCTATATATGCCGATGGTATGCTGATCATCTGTATCCGGAATGTATGCTGATCATCGCTGTATGCCGATTGTATGGATCATTGTATGCCGATCGAATGGATCATTTTATGCCGATCGAATGGATCATCATTGTGTTCCAAATGTATGCTGATCATCTTCATATGCCTATTGTATGGATCATTGTACGCCGGTCGAATGGATCATCGTTGTATGCCGATTTAATGCTGATCATCTTCGTATGCCGATTGTATGGATTAATGTATGCCGATTGTGTGGATCATCACTGTGTGACGATTGTATGCTGATCATCATAGTATGCTGATTGTATGCTGATCGTCATAGTATGCCGATTGTTTGAATCATTGTATTCCGATTGTATTGGTCATCTTCGTATGCCGATTTTATGTTGTTAATCTATGCGTATATCTTATTCACAACAGTGAATTTGAAATATATTCATGTCTACGTTTTGCTCTGTCTTCCATATGCTGGCAACCCAACAATATATTCATGTATATTTTGTTGATTATAATGAATAATAATTATTCTTGAATCATCTCAAAGTGAAACACATCAAGTTCTTTACAATACAGGCATTGGTGCCCACTAATATGGCGGAAGGATATATTCCTGGACATGTTTAGCCTCGTGAATATACAAGCTACAGCACAGGAAAAAATCAGTAGTCATAAAATATAATTGGGTTATTCTAGGCATTTATTCTGACACTGACTAATAAACCATCCAATACCAATTAAGACGCGTTTAATATAGCATTTGAAGTCTCATTTTACATGACCACATGCTAAAATATGACTTGATATGATTCTGTCCAGTCCAAATGATCCGGGAAATTTTTTTGCAGTCTTGTATGTTACTGATTTGTTAAGACTGCTTGATTTATTTAATATCACCGCCTTCCGCAATTTATTTTTCAAAATGTGGTCAGTGTAACCCCAAAGAAGCTGGTTTCGTCGGATGTAGCTTATCATGCTTTGTAATGGCATTAAACCGCGAGACATGAACAACAAACAAGAAAAACTTGGGGCATTGGTCAGTTGATATATGGAGGTTGGATAGGGATGACTTTATAATTGTAATATGCAATCCACCCTATACACAAGAGTGGTTGAAATGTTCAAAGAAGAATGTGGACCTAAAACGGTATCCGAAGTGACAGACATTTATCCAACCACTTCACATTTACGCGGAAATGTGTGATGCAATTAGGACTCAAAATAAAGTTTGTTTATATCATATGTTGTATATTGTTCCAGATCAAATAATATAAATGTATAGTAACAAAAACATTACAGTAAATATGTAAATTTCTGCATCCGGTAATCACCCTGTCACAGGAATATAGCAAGAATTAAATGATGTATACATAATCTGACAGTTTAATATAAACCTGGACTGTATACTGTACCCTATCCGGTGCTTTATCAAACACTGCCGTATCACACTCATTGGAATACTTTACGTTGTAATGATTTTGCCTGTGTAAAGTGATATATCTAATCGGGATTTCTTTAATTTACAATTTGTGAAAAAATAACATACTCTATATAGTATGTACGCCGTATCATTGATATACCACGAGATGACGAGATCTATACATTTTTCATTAAACGAAACGAGGCTGGCCGAGTTCCCTTTTCATGCAGAATTTATACAACGAGTAATCTCCTTTGAAACATTTAATCCGTTATCATCCGTTTTTATACCTATACATCAAACATGCCTATAAACATGTTTTCAACTCCATATATCAATGAGCATTGATGCAAAGATGGGAATAATTTGTGGATATATGTATCTTGACGCTTTATATATATATATATATATATATATATATATATATATATATATACACTTTGAATTTCAATATTTTAAAACCGAATGAGCCATGGTAGAAATTAGGTCAGTTAGGAAAATGGAGTATATCATCTTTCTATACGTAAGCATGTATTCTCTAACATTGATTAACACGATGTGTATAAAGTTTTTCATTAAAAGGAAACGAGGCTTGCCAGTTTCCTTTTACTGAAAAGTCTTTACCACTAATGGTATATCAATGATACAAAATACATAATATACATATATTTTATTTGTAGCAGAAACAAATATACATATATACATACTTCCATTTCCTACGCAGCTACGAATGACTGCCAGCAAATGTGTATTGACGGAATAAAGGGGAAAAATTAATTCTGTTCAACCCTTACCAGTGTTTCCGCTGCAAATATAGTTATATTCTTTCTGCGAGTAATTCCATACTCCATAACAAATTAATAAATTGCTTTTTTTACTTTTTTAACTTCTTTAATTTATGCTGATACAATACATAGAAGAACACTTGTAAATTAAGCATACATGATCTTTTAAATGAAGAAAATAGAGCCATGCAAAAACACAATAGTTTAGTACTTGGACATTAAAGCGAATGGTTTGTTATTAACTGAGCGAAACGTGGAAACAGCAAGAGGGAATTCAAACATTTATATGTATGACAGTTGATCTAAGTTATCATTATGATCGTTATGATGTCATAGGCATTACTAACGAACATATATTTATTTCTACCCTCTATTTATATATTTCCCCTTTCCCTGGTTTGTGTTACTATATTCTGCCATCATTCATAGGCCCAGCGACATCATTAAATGGCACAGGAGATATTCCCCTATGTTTGTTTTATCGCAAATTTTCGCTTGTGTCTTTCTACGTTTGGGGGGGGGGTGGGTGGGGTAAAATATGCTGACAAACCGTACTAGAAATAGGGAGAGAAGGCATATATACATAGTCCATCCCATTTTTTCTTGATTGGTCGATTAGTTTGCTGCCTTACCAACAAACTCAGTGAGAGATAAATTCTATGGGCTGACATTTTAATATTAGATAATGTTTTCAGACCCATATTAATAGCTTCACAAAAAAAGAAGAAATAAATAATAAAGACTAAGATTAAATAGATTATATATTATACCTTCATCCTAACCTAACAACGTATTGTGTTGTCTTGACTGGCTATTGCAAACTTTGTCTCATTGGCATTGGAACACTGTATTAAATTCCCATACAACGAGCACTCCTAATCGTTACAAAGTTCCAGGTTAGTGTACATTACTTGGTACAAGTTTAGTTTCTTGTTCCCTCCCACTCCAATGACTTCCTTATATTATCTCACTTATGAGAGAGAACATGACCGCTCTGGTGGCCTAGTGGTTTGAGCGTCCGCCTCGGATGCGGGAGGTCGTGGGTTCGATCCCTGGTCGAGTCATACCAAAGACTTACAAAAATGGTACTAACAGCTGCCTCGCTTGGCGCTCGGCATTAAGAGGTTAGTGTTAGGACTGGTCGGCCTGGTGCCAGGACAATGTGACTGGGTGGGACATCATGCTACATCTCTACGGCATGATGCCCCAGTGCTAGACATCACTGTAAACTGTCACACTGCAGACATCGTAGCGATATGACTGAAACATTGTTAAAGCTACGTTAAAATCCAAATAGTCCAAATCAGAGAGCGCACGAGCGAGAGAGAGAGAGAGAGAGCAAAGTATCTCGATAAAATTATGTTCCATTTGTAACTTGTTTTGACAACGGGGATTATTAATATTTGTTACAGTTATTATATTCATTATTAATCAGTGGAAATGCATCACAGCTGGATAATACAGAAGCAATACTTTTACACATGCGTATTACTGCGTCATGGGCTGATCATAATTTTATATAATAATATATCCAATGCGCACATTCTGTTTTCACTATATAATACAAACAAGTGTTTCTTGTCAAATAATATCTAAATATAACATTAGAAAACGTCTGCAGACTTGATGTTACAACAAAAAAACACAAAAATAAGAATAAATAAATTGTCCAGTGACATGGGTTTTATACTGGAATAACAGATACAACACATTATGTCCGTACTGCGTACGTGACAAATTCCAAATCTCCAGCATCGTAAAACAACTAACATGATCTAAACCCTCGAATGGGAATAATTTGAATCTTCTAAGATCGCACTTGACCAATGGAAAAAATAATTGTATTAGCTGTAAAAACTTAATTATGCATCTATTTATAGATTGTATGTAATTGTACGTGTTTCATATCTTGAAAAAGAACCTATGTACGTACGACATTTCAACAAAATATTATCTCATCAATTTACGCAAATGAATAAATTGTCCAGAGACATACATACCATGCTAAGAAAGGAAAGAGGAACCCCATGATATTTTCTTTACTTTTTTATACCTAGAACTTATAACTTTTTGATTTAGAACTGCGATTCATTTGTTATATCAAATAAGAACAATACTATCTTCATTCGAAGTACCTTTGGTCAGTTTCCGGAATAGTGAATTTGATATTACAATATTAGGATATTATTCTCGGAGTATATAGACTGTGGGATATTTGTTATTCCTTCACTTTGTTTTTAGTATTATATTTTCTGGAAATACATATATATTTTGCAAAAGGGAACGCTTGTTGGAGTTCTGCCTGGTATTGCGACTTAAGTTAAAGCCCAAGACGTAATCGGATTAATGTGTGGCTCTTCCTATGATATTTTAGAATTAATGGGTAAAATCTTTTAACCTCATTTGAATATTTTCTGGGATTGGATTATTTCAAAATTTGCAAAATTGAAACATTTCAGATCTCTTGAAGTTTGTGTTTTGAAATTTTAATTTCATTTGTTGAATATTGAATGGCCTGTGTTTCTTTATTCTATAACTGGAAAATTGATTGTGAAACCAACAGGTTTTTCAACATGATATCCAGAGTAGCGAATTTGATATCAGTTCCTAGCCAGTAGTAATTACATTCGTTAAGGTTGACTACGTCAAACCTTGACATTGAGTCATGAAAGCTTCTGCTTCAGGTAAATGAAGAGCTGAATAAAAATCTTAGAGGACTAGAAGAACTGGATAGTCATGTCAATAGTGACATTAGAACTTGCCTTGATGGGAAAGAGATTGAAACTTTAGATAATGCATCTAGTAGAGTTAGTGCAGCTAATGAGTAGATACAGAAACGAAACATACAAAGGATTTCAGTTGTTGTTGCTTCTTGTTAAGGAATTCGTTCCAGATTCCCTTCATAGCATGTGTTACATTTAGGCTCTCAAACAAAGGCAACAAGAAAAGAGTGAAGGCAACCAGCTTTGTAAAATTTAACAAATTTATTTCTCTAGGAAAACAAGATAAAAATGAGAAAAAAAATGTAATGTTACGAATCAAATCCTAAAATAATTCAAGAGTAATCCAATAATTAAAAAATGGCAGTCCTAGTAATAAAACGTCCTAATGAAACTGATTTCGAATCCCGAAGGAATCCAAAATTAAAGGCGATGACGCAAGATATGGTCAGTGTCGTACTGATGTCTCAACAGTTCTTTGTTGAATTACATACAATAATATTACAGGGTTTGAATTCATTGTAAATTCTGATAAACTGTCCTTGTCCAAAAATCAATTTAAAGCTCAAGTATTTCCAGAGAGATATAATCTCTTGGAATCCAAATAATTTGAAGAAAAATAAAAATAATCAATTCAAACTGGTCACAACAAAACACCTATAAGCATCAATGAATTAAAGCCCGACTGCTCCAATTCTCTACACAAAAAACAAACAATTATACACTAATGTAAAATGAAAAACAGATTTCCATATGAGGGTCACATGATCATGTTTCTAGACCAAGATATAAACCTTTTTACATGCCTAACATCACGTACTCCTGGTATGGTCTCGATTTCACTTTATGAATCTTAGTCTGAGAAAGAATGCGATTTGTTTTTTCAAATTGTTTACTTCAGCTCTCACTGATTCGATTTCTGAATCAAGGTCAGGAACTAGGTCAGGGATAAAGAAAATGAAACTAATAATCAAAAAGTAAATTAAATCAATAATAAATTAAATCAAATATACAGACCATATTACATTTGGTCCTTATAAATTTATGGAGAAAGTGAATGACTTAAAATACAGTATCCATACTCCTGTGTGGCAGGGTAGGAATAATCTTGTCAAAGTAATATATTAGGTGAACCTGATGACAGAGATAGCCATGTAAAATGTTTAGTATTAGATGTCCCCCACTCACAACATTTGAAGGAAAATTAAAAATCGGTTAGCGGTGTCTTTGAAATGTCTAAGCTTCGCAGTTCTGACATTCTGGACAGTCTGGACCATAAATATCCGTATTTGCAGAGATGAACGAAACGAAACATTTACGAAAACAATATAAGCATCTATTTCCCGATATTACAACACGAACAAACAAAATATTCCTAGACTTTGCGTGTAAAATGGATCCTCTCAGACACGAATATCTGAAGAAAGCCCTTCATTATTTGCTGCAGGATGACTTTATGAAACGAAGTAAAAGTGAATCAAGTTCGCATTGTAGAGTAAACAGTATAACTACGACGGATTCATTTTCAATTCCTAAAATTGATGACTGTGTTGACGTGATTGAAAATGCCAAATATATCTCAAATTATGACCTCTTGAAGGGATTGTGGCAAACTTCACTTGCTGAGAGAGCAAATGAAATTTCAGCATTCATGACTCCAGAAGGGCTTTTCAACTACAAAGTCACGCCATTGGGGATAAAGTTTTCCCCGCGTTCTTTCCAACGTTTGACCATCTTATTCTGTAAAAGGACATTGTGATGATTGCATCAATTACGTTATCATCTTCAATGACACCTTAAAGAACCACATGAAAAAGCTCCGGTAGTATTTCGAAAGGCTCTGTGAAACAGCTTAAGAAAAATTTACTTTTGCTGTGTTCGTGTTACTTTTTGGGGATATGTTGTTGAATATGATCAAATAAAACCGTGGGGGATTGTGATACGTTAAAGGCCATGTTAAACAATGCACCTATTATGTTAGCTCCAATCATTCTAAATTTCTGTAGATGCAAGTGACGTATGGGTTGGTGGAGCGCTGTTTCAGGAAGACAGTGATGGCGCGGATCGTCCAGCATGTTCCTTTTCAAGGAAATTGAACAAGCACCAGACAAGTTATTTCACGATAGAAAAAGCGTGTTTGGTTTTAATGCTGGTCTTAAAAAACTTTGAGATGTATGTACGTGAAGCTCTTTCTCGAATTATTATGAAAATGAAGAATAGGAATCAACGATTCTTACGATGGAGCCTGATGATAGAATATAACATCGACGTCAGATAACTCAAAGTAATAGAGAATTTGATTGCTGATGAAGTATTTCATTGTTTTCATGCATGCTTTATTCGCGATTTTATCAATCATTTTGTATGCATTCATTTACATGTGTTTGGCGTATATGCCTAAAGGAAGTTTTATTGCATACATCCTTTTCTCTAACGACGAAGATATAAATTATATATTAAATTACAGAATAGTTGTAATTATATATTAAATTACAGAATCATTCGGGTTTATGGCATTTATAGTAAAATTCTTGAATTCAGTGGCTGGCTAGCACAATATTAAGTCTACTATATGTGTATAATCGTATTCACAGAACAAAGCTGATCGCCAAAGTCAAATCAACAACTATGTCGGTCAGTTATACCAAGCCTTTGGTTGAAACACGTAATGTCAACGTTACGTGCAAATAGGAGTGCACTTGTCCAGAATACCAATGCAGGCAGTATTTGCTGATTGGATCAATCGGTGTGACCAAACAGCTCAATTTATTGAATTATATGATCTTGTTCTGTGCTGTTTTTATGATTTGAGTAGGAGAGAAGAGGAATTGGAAAGCATGGATTAGTTCTTAAAATGAGAAAAACAAAACTATTAATAACAGGTTACTGTATTTAAAAAAAAATCAATGCCGGGTAGCGTCTGTTTTTTGTTACGTCCGTCTTATCCATAACGCTGCATAGCATTACATTTCATTCCGACTAAATCTTGGGAACAGGAAGTCCAGAACGTGTTGTCTGAACGTGGAAACATTTGTGTTCCTTTCTTCTCCTTTAATCATGATATTAATATACTGATGGTTCCTATTGGCACCTATTTCAATGGACTATTTGCATCTACAAATCATGTAAATGTTATTGGACTCGAATTAAGTACCCAAGTATATATTCTAACCTAAATGAGAGTAACACTGAATCGAATGTTGTTCTATTAGCTATCATATGACACTGCGTTCGTAATTTGGTTAAAATGATCAGCTGGTAGAAGAATTCTCATCAGATGTGTCATGCCCTGTAAAGATATATCTAACAATGTCAGTGACATATATACTCTTCAGTTGTGTCATTCCCTGTAATGATCAATCTAACAATGTCTTTGATATATGCTCACAATCTGTGTCACTCCCTGCAACGATCAGTCCAGCACCGACTGATACGTCCAGCGATCTAATATTATGAAGCATGCTTGTTGGTTTCTTTCAAGGTTTTCTAACTCATTAAGATTAATTAAATTGTTCAGTTAGTCGAAGGTGTGTACCAGTTAATATACTATTTGTTTTTTTCTTTTTAAAATACAGATGATCTTGATGACTTTTACAGTCATAGTATAATAACAGTATATATATATATATATATATATATATATATATATATATATATATATATATATATATATACGCTGTATAATGGACGACCGCTCAAGTGGCCAAGTGGTTGGAGTGTCCGCCTCGAATGCTTGAGGTCGCGGGTTCGAACCCAGCCCGAGTAACACCAAAGAATTTTACAAATTGTACTAACAGTTAAATCGCTATGCGCTCAGCATTAAGATGTTAGTGTTAGAACTGGTCGGCCTGGGGTTAGGAAAAGGTTGCTTGGTTGGACATGACGTCTGCGGCATGATGCCCCAGTGCTAAAAATCACTAAAAACTGTATGCATTATTCCTTTTAGCGAAAAAGTATACAACGAATATTATATCAAAGATTCAGCATACATACTACACACATATTTATTTATGTCACGTACTATGCTAGCATTTCCAACGCAGTTGATATTGACTAGAAGCAACTGTGTATCGACGAAATGAATGAACTCTTCACAGCCCTGCCCTGTGTTTTCGCTAAAAGTTGTAATCGGAAACTGTTTGCGAATAATCGCAATCTCTTTTGAAAGTTGGTGAGTTGCTTCTATTTTTTTACTATATATTTTCATTCATGTTGATTAGATAAATATAAGAAACTTATGATTTAAACATGACGGGATGCTTCAATGAAGAATGTTGAGCACTACAAACAGCATGGTTAACACTGAACGCGGTGGATTTCACATACCGGCTGTTATATTTACACGAGTTGGAATAATAAACTAAACGAAATGAGGATCCAGCAAGAGGTAATTCAAACACTAAAATGTATATACAGTTCACCTAGTACATGACTGAATTAACATTGCTACCAAGCATAAAAGGGTTTATATTGTCTGTTTATAACTTTACTCTTTCCGTTGAATCGCGTGAAAACATTTTTCCATCATTCATATGTCCTGAGACGTTATAGCACGATACATGTTTAAACCCGCTCTCTCGAATGTGTGTGTGTGTGTGTGTGTGTGTGTGAGAGAGAGAGAGAGAGAGAGAGAGAGAGAGTTGTTGCGGTGGAGTTGTGGGATCTTACTATAAAGGCATTCATGCATAGCCCATCCCTATGTGTATTTATTGGTTGATAAGCATGTTGTGTTGCCTTTAAAACCCGCACGCAAAGGTTGAGGGAGGTAGATCGGCCTTCCTATATTTTAAAACTAAATAATATATATTATTCTCATTAATAAGTTTTTAAAAAATTAACCTAGAAATAAAAATAAACGAAACATTAAAAAGTATACATTATGTGTATTTTACCTTACATATAAATGTACCGTGTATCATGATAAGATCTTGTAATTTTATACCATTGTGGTTGTGGAGATTGTATCAAAATCCCATGGAACGCTTACACATCATTACGAAGTCCCACATTCGTGTTGCTTACTTGGTGCAAGTTCAGTTGTGTTTTTCTGTCTCACTCCGCATTCGTCCCCGTATTATCCCCTTATTGATGAGAGAGAGAGAATTTACTTCAATGAAATCCTGCACCATGTTGAACTGATTTCGAAAACTGGAAACATTAAAATCTTTATCGTTATTTTGTTATAACGATAATCGCTAATGATGAATCAGTGTATATTCATTACATGTCAAGAAAACGTAAAAGCGATAGCCTACTCTTGAACTATAAATTGATGTTCAAACAATATTTACACATGCGTATGCATGCGTCATTGGCGGATGACAATGTGATATACTAATAGCATACGGGTTTATACCAACACATTAAAGGCCATGTTATGTTATGTTATGTTAGGCCATGTTATGCATGTTGCATGCATATATATATATATATATATATATATATATATATATATATATATATATATATATATATATATATATATATATATATATATATATACGTATATATATATACATACATACATACATACATACATATATAGAATATATGTATAGTATGTACGCTGTATCAATGATATACCACGAGATGTATAAATTTTTCATTAAAAGGAAACTAGGCTTGCCCGAGTTTCCTTTAATTGAAAAATTTATGCAACGAGTGGTATATCATTGATACAGAGTACATATTATACATATATTTTATTTATACCACATAAAAGTTTTCATTTTATATGGGAGATAAAACTGACGGCCACAAACAGTGCACTTTAGGGAGTACTCTTCACAACCCCTCGCATGTATATACGCTCAAAAAAGAAGTTATGTAGTGATTCATAATTTCCTGTACACTTCATTTATATTAATTCCTATATATTTCCTTTAGCAATATTAAATGAAATGAAAAGACAAGGATGATAGTTAACATTCAAAATATTTTTAATAATGTGCATGCAAACATTGCATTTGCAGCATTCGTTGTTATGAACAGTAACAGGGCGGCCAAGTGCATCTATAGCAACAGTACGATTCGAGCCAGAAACATCAAAGTAATGAAGGAACAATAGGTAATTAAACAATTTAACCTTAACCACATTTCATTGATATCGTTTATGTCCATATTTTGCTATTCCTACTGACTGTCAGTGTCACTTTCAATAATTCTCATGTGTTTTCGCTGTATGGGCCCTGTTTGAGAATTCGCCTGTGCGGGCGGTCCATAACAAACGTATTTTGTACGGTGATGTTTGATTCGTAGAATGGGTTGCAGACAATCTGATTCTGCTGAATATTACACATTTAGGAACTTGATATACTACAGTCTGTTTCTGTGCAGTTGGAAATTTGTATTGTGGAAGTGGGGTTGACAGGCATCATTACTTGGGTGGCCGGTGTTGCTCAGGTAATTGGAGTACGTATGTTGTTGTTTTTTCACTAATGTTTGAGTAGCTGTTTATAGACTACGTTTTTTATGGCCTGAAATTTGCATGATATCAGTTGGGGGAATGTTTTTGTCTCTTAACTTCTGAATTAAGTACTTTCGGCTACTTGTGTTTGTTAATTTCTTTCTTTATGTAATATTTGCCTTTTCTTTCATTTTTTACATGATGCGCCCACGTTTGTTAATTCCAACGACTTGTTTCCTGAACCATTTTGGGTTTGTCGCTGAGATTGGCATAGTGGTGGGCGCAATATAGAAAGGATCTTCACGTTGACAAAAGTCTGCTGGTCTTAGCTCAGCATACCGTTTGTAGATAGCAAGTGGATCTCTCTTTGTTGTTTTTGTTTTCATACATCTTATGATTAATATCCCTGATGTCCTTGACATTGTCTCCTGTTTTTGTGTTTATCTGCCTTTCATTGAGTTCAAGATACTCGAGGCCATTCACATCTTTCTTTAGTGTAACATCCCCCCATTTCAGATTGTAATGTTCAGTCACTCCCCTCAAACCTAGATGCACAGAGTTGTTAAACCACAATGTGGTAACAATGGCTTCAGGTGTTTCCATCCCCATTAGTTTTTTTTACTATACAAGTCATTTATTTCTTCGTCTGTGGTCGGTTGACTCCGACTGAGTTCATTTCCTTTTCCTTTAGATTTTAAATCTTTTTGCTTAGCCCGAAGAGCTTCCCTTGTTAATGCAAAATTTGTGTCTGTTCCTCTCATGATTTTACTTGCATATTTCTTGATTTTAAGGAAGCGATCAATGGAGCTGATGATGCTTCTTAAGCTGTTCGGTTCAAACTCAGATCCATCTTTTCTCCTAACACTGAATATAAAACCAGCCAGGTGCTGATCCAATTCAGAAGGGTGTATCTTGTGTAAATTTCTGAATTCATTCTTTGACTGCAAGAATGCTGTCACTAGCCTTTCATCAAAAATTGTCGTTTAAAGTGTTTGCATTCTGCTTGCTTTCTATAAATTTCAGTATATCATCAGGCTCATGGTGTACAAATCTGTCTTCCCTAACACAATGATCATTTTCATTTACAAATGTCTCAGCCATGTCTCTATCAAACTCTCCAATTAACTCACAGTTTAGTAGATTAAATGTTGCTTCATCATCTTGCTCCTTATCTGATGTCATTGTTTTCTTTTTTCCACAGAGTTGCAGTGTTTTATTTTTGCCAGAGGGATAGACTGGAAACAGCAGCGTTGACAGAGATGACAGCAGACGACACATGGTGCCTGAGGGTGGAGTTCAATAATATTTATTTCCTGGATTGAGTATGGTTGGCATTTTTTTTGTATAAAAATGTTAGTTTCTATAAAAAAAATATTTTACAAGAAAATCTTTTTTCTTGTTATTTTTTCCTTTTTAAATGTAATATTACAAGAAATTCATATCCATATGTAGCAAGCATAATAGCTATAAAAACATGATTATTATGCGTATTCATACGCCATAGGCAAATCACAATTTGATATACCAATACTATTGGTATATCAAGTTGCTTTATACCAACACTTCAAAGGCCATGCTATTTTTTAATGTATGTGGTGCATATATATATATATATATATATATATATATATATATATATATATATATATATATATATAAGGAGAAAGAGGTTTTGACCGTTATGTATTTTATTTCTCTTTAGCATTTAGTACAACAATTTCAAGCAGAGCTCACACTTTATTTGTCAAAGACACCTGATGCAATAAACTGGATTAAAATTATGGCCGAGTCAGATCTTTGTATACAAAATATGCGCATTTATTTAAGATGCAAACATCAGATAAAATATGCAACAATAAATTGCATAATATGTAATCACCGAGATTCATGGGAATGCTTGGCGGTTGTGGAAATGTTAAGTTTGACATCGTTTCTGGCTTTTCTCTCTTACTCTTGGTTACAATCACGGATCTGAAGCAACAAATTTCACTCACTGTCTATATATGTGTGACTCGAGTCCTACCCAATTTATTATTCCTTAATTAATGTGTGGAGGGGGATACTGTTGAGAAGATTCTATGTAGTCGTATATTTATTAATATTGCGCTGTTGGACATAAAACGACTTTACCAGTTATAATTGTTGCAGATAATATTAACTGGAGATAGCAGGACTACCATCGATCATGGGAGAAAACTTGTCACGTTAATGTTTTCAATACAGAAAAGAGTTGTGTCCCTTGGGTTACTACTTGAACTTTGTTCTGGTGTCTGGATGGAAATCATGTTCGCCCGACGACCGCACATATATTAGATTGAAAACTGTAATCTCAGAAAGTGTGATACTTGAAGATAAATATATGCATTCAATGATCACACATAAATTTACAGAACAGAACAGGTGGATTTTGAGGGGACAATTTTTGTCACCATAAGGTTAGGCAATTTGCGCAAGAAAAAGCGTCGCATACGAAGAGAAAAAAGGGCTCATTCAATGACCATATATACCTAATATTTGTATAAGGATGGCACGTGAAGAGAAGAAAGACCCATCCAATGACAAACAAATTACCAAGAAAGTGGCGATATGCGGTGATAAAAGGTCAGCAATGATCAACCAAATGAAATGTTATAACCGGATGTATCCAGACGTCAAGGCGAACAAGTTTACATTTATACAACTGGGAGATGTAATCAAAATCTTCTTCGACAACAGATCTGAATGTTAAAAACTAAATATTTTATACTCTTGAAAGTGGATCCTATATGAAATATAGAAGTAAATAAATTGCTTTTGGTAGAATAATAAACTGATGTTTTTAATTTAAGTACTAAAATTAAAGTAAAAGTATTTGCAAGCACAATTTCATTCGTTAGCAAAGGTGTTGATGCGGTAAAAACTAATTTAGGAACAAATACCACAAAACTATATAAGTAATTGATATTATGAAAATAAATAAATTTAGGTAAACACCCATGTCTTGCAATATTGACTCCTAAACTTGACTGTTACATGCTGCAAAACATACCTAAGGAATTTGGGCTTTGGGTGTTAAGGTGTCTGAGAAATGTTTTTAAAATTATTTAACTCGACCTAATCCTATGGCAATACCTCCCCCCTACGAGAAAAATGTACACATGTTTTAAAAAAAAAAAAAAAACTTTCACAGAATAAACAAACAAAAAAAACTACTAATGATCTGTTACAATATTTACACTGGATATACAGCAATCTGGATTTTCTATACTGGATAAAAATTTATCCAAATTTCCAGTCATGCTCTGCTCAAGTAGTCTGCCCCTATATTTTCAACTTCTCTTATTGCCTCTACACGGAAGCGATACGGTTGTAGTGTCAGCATCCAACGCATCAATCGAGCGTTAGCGACCTTGGCCTTGTTTAAATACAATAGGGGATGGTGATCAGTCTCGAGAACGAAATCTCTCCCAAAACGATACGCATGATACTTCCCAATTCCCCACACTACGGCCAAACACTCTTTCTCAATAACATAATATTTTTTCTCCCTGGGTAGCAATTTTCTATTCGAGTAAGCTACGGGTAACTTATTGTTATCTTGCTCTTGCAGTAAAACTTTTCCCAACCCAGTTTCAGAGTATCTTTTCTTAAAATAAAGGGTTTGCTAACATCTGGCAATTTTAATATAGGTGCACTGATTAGTTTCTCTTTCAGCGCGCAGAAAGCTCTATCTTCTGGCGGTCCCCACTCTACTTTGTTTGGTTGTCCCTTCTTTGTCAGATCAGACAGCGGGCTAGCAATGGCTGCAAAGTTTGGTATAAACTTTCTATAAAACCCTACTACGTCGTCGTCGATGACTGCCGTACAAACGACATTTAAGACCCTTTTTCTACATTGTCGCTCTGTCTCTTGATGTACAACTTAAGCATGTTAGCATGGAATGTCATTAAATTACCGTCCATGTCAATTTTATAGTCCATGTCACCCTTGACCTCTTTAACTTCGTAGGGACCTTTCCACGGGACTAGTAACTTATTTGTGCTAGTAGGAAGAAGCAATAGAACCTGATCTACAAGAAATTTCCTATTTCGCGCTCTTTGGTTATAATACTTAGCATATCTGCGTCCCGATTTCATTAATTCATCACGTGCCATCTGGCATGTACTTTCTAGTTTCTCTCGCAGATCTAACACGTATTGATAGGTAGTTTTTATTACCTCGTTCGCGACGTCACCTGTCCAAAGTTCGCGCAGTATCCGCATCGGGCCTCGAATTTCTTCCGTACAGCAATTCGAAGGGTGAAAACCCTAAACTTTCTTGCGGTACTTCACGGTACGCGAACAGAACTGCGTTTAAATAGCGGTCCCAGTCTTGCAGACGTTCCGCGCACATTTTTCGTAGCACATGTTTCAGGATACCATTAAATTTCTTTACCAGTCCATTGCACATCGGATGGTATAGGGTAGTGTTTAGCTGTCTGATGGACAACAGCCTACTTATTTCACCCATGAGTCATATGTGAATTGGCCACCACAATCAGTAAAGATTTATTCTGGTACCCCTACCCTACTGAAGACGTCAACCAATGCTTCAACCACCCGTTCCGTTTCAATAGTTGGTAACGCTACGGCTTCTGGATATCTGGTTGCGTAATCCACAAGAGTAAGAATATACCGGTTCTTCCTTTCGATAACTGGTTATATTGGTACTAAAATATTCACCGCCACTCTTTTAAACGGTGCATCTATTAATGGCGTCTGTCCTAAGGGCTCTGAAAAATCTCTAGATATATGCTAATAGATTAAACTCTAATAGCAACTTGTAATTCAAAGTTCACAACGTTTCAAAATATGCGTTGTAATAAATGCACCATTACACGACATGACAAAGTGAATAAGCTTCGCATATCAAATGAAATATAAATTTAACACTTACCCCTATGGTTGGAAAACACAATGGAGAGCGTACACTCCTTGACGAGATCCAAAACGACAAGTGTGTCGGTTAGAAATTGATCTTCCTTAAATCCATTGGAGAGTGACTAATAGTCAGAGTAAAATACCCCTGCATATCATGTTTTTAATGTGCCTCGTTGCAAGTAATTTCCGGCGATATACATGTTAGTATAGTTGCTTACCTGGAAAAACACTTATTCACCCTTGATAACGTTTGACGCATGTACAACGAAAAATAGGCAAATAGTTCTAAGGCAAAACCAAGTTGTTGTTTTTTCGCCTAATTCTGTGACAGTACAAACGTTATGGAGTAAAATACCAAATTATTTGCAGTCTAATTGAGAACAAATAAAGACAGACAAAATAAAGAAAAACACGAAAGAAGCAAGGGAATAACCTGAAGGTGGTAAAATATGAAAAATGTTAAAAATGGAGAAACAATAGTAATGATAACTCTACTATATATGATTATTTTATTGTTAAAACAATGTACCCTGAAAAATTGTCAAAATGTATAGGGGAAAGTCATCCATGAGAAGAAGTCAACAATAGTTTCATCCAATTAGTTGTAACTATAAAAGCGGACAGAATCGTTTTCATATTTGAAGCAAGGAGCTTTTATTTCTTGACCGTATGATGAAATGTTTTTTTCTTCCAAAACTACAATAGCTGGTTATTTATAGATCCATTAATTGATTCCGAAACGGAAATGTTTACATTACATCTGCACTACTACTGCTTCTCTCTCCATCTTTTACAATAAGGCACACTTTGCATACAGATATGAAGAGAGAATGCTTCAAGTGTGGAATGGGCATTTTGAATGACGATCCAGACACGCTAAGCTAGTACATTTTTAGATAATATAAAACAGGAAACAGATTGCCGGCTGTTTGGATAGTACATAATTAGTCGCATCGTAAATTCTTTTCGATGAAAGGAACACGATGAGTACATTCAAACTCGCTTAGAACGGACTCTGCAAAAATACTCATTTTCCTATATATTAATCCTTACGATTATGACGTTATTCTCCCATCTTTCGACTAAACTCAGTCAGGTCAAGTTTGCCAATGATTAACAAATAAGGATACAATTTGTGTGTAGAACAGTTCAGTAGTTTGGCAAATATTTCACCTGCTTAAGGTGAAATTGAATATTGGTGATCAACTTTTGTTTTATATAGTATAAGAGAGAAATGAAATGTAAATTAATTATCAAACCTAAATGCAAAATTAAGACAACTTCGAGAAATCAGATATAAGAAAATTGAAGGAGTAATGAGTAGTGTCTGAGCGAAATGGATTAAAAAGGGTGAGAAAATAGCTAAATGCTTTTGTAATCTAGACAAGAGAAAGAAAAGATCCTTCAAGATTCATCTTGCTGAATCTGCGACCTTTCTCAGTTACTCTGAATTACCGAAAATATTCAGAAGAACTCAATGAATACTTTATATCACGAAAGAAACCACCACGAGTCTTCGAAATGTTTTAAAAAAGTCCAGGATTGCCAGTTTCCCAGTAGAACTTTATCAAAAAATTTGAATGTTATTTGATTCAAGTGAAATCAATAAATTTTGAATATCAAACTTGAAAACTATCTCCACCCAGACAGTGTGTGTGTGTGTGTGTGTGTGTGTGTGTGTGATTTTGATTTTTAACGTGTCTTTAACAAATGTTCTGTAATATCGCTACGATGTCTGCCATGTGGCAGTTTATAGTGATGCCAAGCAATGGGGCATCATGTCGCAGACATGTAGTATAATGTCCCATCCATTCACACTATCCTAACCTCTTAATGTTGAGCGCTCAGCAGGGCAGCTGTTAGTACCATTTTTGTAAGTCTTTGGTATGAATCGGCCGGAGATCGAACCCATGACCTCCCCCATCCGAGGCCACAGGAGCGGTTCCACCCAGAGAGTGCCATACAATATTTACCTAAAGGCGATATGCTACAGCAGCATACTTGAAAGCGGAGACCAACTTCGCTTCACATTTGACATATAACATTGCTTCTACTCGCATAAGAATTAGGATCACAGCTCTTCTTCCAACAACTATGCACGATTATCACTTTTGTTAAAAAAGGGGAGTACATTAGGAACGGTTTAATGTGTCACACCTGAAAGCATACGATTTCTGAATGAGTTGATGTTTCATACCAGGAATCATACAATTCCTGACTCCTTCTTTCAACTGAGTTTGAAAAGCAGTTGATTATTTTGCTTTCTTGTTTGTAGCTAAAGTAAGAATTTACCTTCAGAAATGATATGGCTTTTGTTCTAACATTTAATGATATTTAACTAGTGATTAAATGTGTCATACTGAGAGAGGCTTTCGACCATCATTCCTTAATTATCGTTAACATTTATTAGCTTATATGATAAGAAAACAATATAACATTCCACTTATGATTATTTGCAATGCATAGATGATACATCATTCACTCTTGACGGTTCTGAAAAGCTTTTGAAATATGCTTTGGACATTTCTTATCAATATTCACAACTCTCAGTTATTATGTTACTTTGATATATATATGTTTGTGTGTGCGTGCGTGTGTGTGTTATGTATATTTTTCGACTGACCTCATATACAGCTGAGGGTAGGAGTTTGGGCAACCTAACTAATGTTTTTGATAAAAGCAACATAACGTATGGTCTATGATTCCAGACTAATGTTTGCGATTGTTATTATTTGTTGGTAAAAGTTTTTACTTGGATATGAGTTGCGTACATTTGTTTCCCCCTCGGGAATTCATGGTGTACCTGGTGTACCTGATATGCGCAATTTTCTTGATGAAAAATGAAACAAAACATCTAATCGTTTTGACAACATATAATATCCTGGAAATGGACCGTTGACAATCATCCTTGTTCTCTTATTGTGTCTTAGGTTTATATATTACAATTATTTTCATCCGCATGATGTTTTCCTATGCTAACATTTGAAGTGGAATCACACTATTAGCTGTGTTCAGTTGTAATTTTAGAGGATTTATTTTCGTAAACTATTTGTTGGAATTACAAGATGAACATTAATAATTTCACACTAATCCACTAATTTTGGGATTATTCTTAAGTAGTTTTGAACCATTTTGGACTCTATCTTTGTGATTCATCAATACTGTTCCTGGGTATTAGTACATCAGCACATTCAAGACTGGAATTCACTTGGAACAGCACTGAAAAATCTTTCGGAATCATTCAAACTTTTGGATTTGTGAGTACGCTTAGAAGTATAGGTGATCTAATTAATAACTGTTTGCTTTATTTTAAATTTTTCAATGGACATTCTTGGGATTTCAATTATTTGTTCAATTTTATTAAACTTGTTGGTTTTTGGTCTTGTCTGCTAGTTAGTTTAAGGCCATATATATATATATATATATATATATATATATATATATATATATATATATATATATATATATATATATATTTTTTTGTTTGTGATGCGGGAGGTAGAAATATACTAAATACCTTTACGTTTTACAATAGTTAAGTCACACCATCGGATATCGAATATCTCTGAAAATGTTTACAATGACCTATTTCAGGAGAAAGTATCACTAAAAATGGCATCCGAAGTTAAAATTCCTATCTTCCCGGAAGAGACATATATAATCTATGTTGAGGTTTCGGCCGAGACAAGGACATCCCAGTCAAGGGTTTATATTAGTTGTCTCCCCACGAAGCTTGCCCTCGTGGGGAGACATATTATATAAACCCGCCACTGGGATTTCCTTCTCTCGGTCCAAACCCCAATGTAGATTATTTTTCTCACCCAATATTTTCCTTTAAAGTAAATAATTATGCACTAGTGTTCACGTCCAATGTTTTCTTGAGGTGCATGAATATAATATGGTAATGAGAGCTGTGGTGTGACCGTTGTGTCCGAGGTACTCAGTTTATACGCGCGAGCAAAGAAAAATAACAACATAAAACTTCGTATAATAATGAAGTATTATCACATTTAATATATGGATGTTATATGAAATTGACAATAAATAATTAATATTTATTACAAGAAACTGTTATATTTTAATGAGTTCCAATTTTTAAAAGTTATATTGTAAATAATAAAACGATATTGGCTACTCAGCTCTGCTGTAGTTATACTTAGAACAATCTGTAACGAAGAGTAACATCTTTCCCTAGATTATTCATTGGTAATTAGAGATCTGTGTCACTATCGTATATAACTATTCTTTTCTTTGGAGGAGGTGAAACTGTGTATTCATTGTAAAATTACTCCGGTGTATAATAGACCCTCCAAAAACGGACTCTAGCGGATAACCATGTGCTAAACTTTCAAGTTCACGGATTCTTTGAACATTTATTTTTCTGTCCTGGAAATATGGCAAGTGCTACAGTGAAATTTGCTTATGGATTAATGTGCTGACGGATAAACGATTCCTTCTGGCTGGTAAGTGCATTAGTTGTCATTAAATACTGTTGGTATATTAGCACAGTCATTTTCAGGTCAACGTCATTAAATGTAGCTATCAGTATTTAAAACAGGTTAGGTAGCTTTAGTTACATTCATTGACCCTGATTTAAAAATGTACTGAGCTAGGTATGCATATAGGATAAAATTTACCATGCTGTGTGGAACGAACAAGCATAATACCAAAAACGCTCGACATCATAAGAGTTGGTCTTTGTATCTCTCGAAATGTTTTGTATGGTGTGTTCTCAAAGATGGATTTAACTTAAGTTACTAAGTTTTTGTTATATATTTGCTGTTGTTGTTGTTGTTGTTGTTTGATTTTAGTACAACTACGTCAGGCACAGCAGAAGACAACAAGGGTTTCTTTTTTAACAATAACACCAAATCTGACAACGTATCAGCGGAAAGATTTAAAAGATAGTCAAAGTTATTTTTATACAGTATTTGAGTATCTTAGAAAATAAAACATTTCCATTTCATAGTTAAATCTGTTATGTCTATATTTTCTTACCAGATTTCCTCGGCCAAATTGCAAGATTATGAATCATGTCTTCAAAATCTTCAGCACCACTGTGATCATACTGTCTGCATAGAAAATTTGTATATGCAAGTCCTAAATTGACTAATCACTGGAGTCTATCCTGGTGGTTTGTATCGAGTATCGGGTTTGTATTTATTTTTAATAAAGAATATATCAAAGTTTTACTAATAACTATGGTGTAGCGTATTGGGTGATTTCAATAAATGATATCATTGGAATCAACATAATTTTAGATGTTGAAAAAATCGCTATTAACAGAAAGTGGATAAGAACGACGACTTAAAAAATAATGATAGATGTTTTGTTTCACACACACACACACAGACACACACACACACGCATATATATATATATATATATATATATATATATATATATATATATATATATATATATATATATATATATATATACCTGATTTATAAAAATATCGTTTTCAAATAGAAATAAAACAATTAATGGTCACATTTCAAGTGCATTATAAATAGTAATTATTATTTTTGATGTTCTACCACTTGATTTATATATATATAATCAGTGGCTTGACCTTTTCAAGACTGAATCAGTACAGCGTTTCAACTATCTAGCTTAATAGACCTTTCTCCTAGTCCAATCGGTACATTGCCCTACCTGTTTTGCAACAGCCGTAAAAACATTATACTGACACTGTAAATATTTCCAGGCATTTCGGTTCCAGTAACGCTAAGTGTTACTGGCTCCATTTACAAGCATTTAGTATCTTTATTAATGCTCGAATAGGCATCATTCCGTATAATGATTTTTTGTTTAGGACAGGTTGGGTGAGGAAAGGTGAATTAGATTAGGAATTAAGTAGATCTGGAGTTTAATCTGTATACAACTGAGAATTCGAATCATGCATCCTAGCTTTTCAACTAATACTTTGCTTAAACAGGTTACCATTTTGAACATCAATGAAAGATACTGTGACTTTACTGTCGAATGTTCAAAGTACCGCTCGACATATCAAGAGATGCCATCCAACTTTGCATTCAGCAGCTTCTACTATAGGAAAATATTTAGTTATTGTATGTGTAAGACTAACAGATTACCCTAAAAAAAATGCATTTGAATAAACAAATGAATATTCCGCTTATGAAAATTATGGGAATGTCGCCAGTATAATAGGTGGAGAAAGAACCCGGTTACCGCCGGTAAGAACGACCGACCCACGTAAAGCCACTGGACAGCTTTTTCACATAACTTTGGTCGATGCCGAGACACAAACACACGCGGACAGGAGTGATAAGTCTGTCGTCGGTAAAGGCGATTGTTCTAGACCATTCAAGAACACGGGGCCTCTGCAATATTTGTAGTCGGTTCATTTAGTTTATCACTGTGTTTGGTTGTGCTCTTCTTTGTATGTTGATATTCACATTTTACCTCTTTATTTAAGGGAAAGAGTAGATCAGAATATTTAGTAGATAAAGTGCATTAACATGTATTTTTCTCTAATGCCAAGTTAAGGTCCTCGTCATTCTTTGGGATTTTTGTTTGCTGATTCCTGTTATAACTGGATAATGGGAGTAATATTATTGATATTTTTACAACCTTAATTTCGTTTTTACTATTCATCCAGATTAGATGTGCAGTTGGTTTGATAGTCGTAAAACAGCTTAATGTTCAGGAACATAATATAGTCATAAGGATTAACAATAATTACATGTACAAGGTGCCATTTATTGATTTCCTTGTTATATTTGCTGCTTAGATATATTCTTAGAGAAATATTATCAGTGAATGATCATCCAATATCTAATATTTGTATGTGTACATACATGCATTTGCTTATTGTGGATGATAGTTTGCACACATCATACTCCAATTGTATTTTTTAGTAGTTAGTATTTATATTTATCACATAGTTGGTTCACTTTGCCTACGATGTGGGCAGTTTCATAGTTTTGTACATGTGAACGTATCACTTTATGTGATCCTGATTGATCAAAATAAGCCCATGAAACTATTGTGCTGTATTCTCTTTACTGATTGGCTACGATCGTGGGAAAACGGTTTTATCCCCGCCTTCTGGAATTTTTGGTCGCCATTTTTTATTCGACCCGCGAAAGGGAATTGGGAAAAAAATGGTCTTGTCTGTTTCAATATTGCTAATTTACCCCAACACGGGTTTCTTATAACGTGTATAACATATCATACCATAACAAATGGCAAAACCCCCAAAACAAGAACAATAACAACAAGTACAAATACCGGTATTGCATAGATGATAACGAATGTGGGGGTGGGGATTACTGGGCGGTATATCTGTAACATGGAATCCATGCTATGTACAATCTTTGTTTAAATGTGAACTTACTGAAGTGAATAAACTCACCTTTGTTCACAGAATAATGTAGAAATAAACTGGTCTCCCCAACTGAAAGAACCTTAACCAACCACAGCATAGGTACGCGGTAAATATGTGATGCAAGTGCGATTCAACAAGAGATTTGTTTGAGTCTTCTATACAAACTAATGTTCCAAAGCAATTACTGCAGATATCCGGTAAAAAATACATTACAGTGAATATGTGCATTTCTGCATACAGTAATCTTCTTCTCACAGAAATGTCGCAACAATGCAATGTTTAGTTGTGATGTCAAATTTAAACGTAAACTCGGGCACTGTGTTGTTAGGCCAACTCAGACCGGTACTGTGCACCGCATCAAACAATGTGACATCAAACGCATTAGACACTTTGTGTTGACATTTGTTTTGCCTTTTGTAAAATGTACTATTTGTTTGGATGAACTCATTTATACTTATGAAAATAGTATAATATACTTGTCCTATTTGAAATTTGTTTTGGACTAATTTTTACGCACAACAAATGAAAGGTATCGCGTCTGTTAGAATGAAAGAAATTATTCAGTCTTCTTTCGATCTACTGAAATAAAACTATGTGACAACAAAAATCTGAAATGGGTGATGATTTATTATTGAATAGATGAATCTCGTTAAATGATGTCCAGATTTTGCTCATGAATGTTTGCAAAAGCTGGACATTATTCAACTCGTTTCATAATTACATTATTAAATCTTTACCCATTTGAGATCCGCTGTGTATCTCCAACACTCTAGTGTTGAGTATACGTATGATCCTTCAAAATGTGATCTTCATCACTTAAGCAGTCATTGCAATCGTTACACTGCTGTGACTGGACTTGGTCTATAGGCTCGAATAACTTAAGTGGTAGTACTCTCGTCTACAATAAGGGATGTGCCAGGTTCGACCTATGGTCCTGTGGTGAGTTTTTCACTGCTGTATTCGGTGCTGCGAGTGGGATTTCGCATATGCAGCTACAGCCGTTTATGGACGGCCCAGTTAAGTGGAAGCTGGCTTTAAGACAGGGACGTGTCTCTAGAAGGCAGAAAATGTAATGGGTAGGACAAAAAGTGTCGGCACTGATAACTTAAGTGTAGATCGCTAAGATGGAGTTAGACCTGTACTTGGTTCGACTGGAGGTGAGTTTTTCCTTGCTGAACTATTGAATTTCCTAATTTACTTTGAATGTGTGTGTGTGTGCGTGTGTGCGTGTGTGTGTGTGCGTGTGTATGAATATGTACGTTTATATCATGTGTCTCTGCGGATTAATTTATACTCAAATATTGGTGTGTTTTCAATTGTCTTGATCTTCTAGTTGAAATATTACATTATGAGCAGTCAAATTCAAATTTTATAAACGAATGCAATGGGTGTGTACAGTTCCAGTTGCAAAGTAGACATATATTCCATTGGGTTACAAAAGAATACATTTATTATATTTGTAACAGAACCACTCAGTATTTCACATATATATACATATACATATACATACATATATATATATATATATATATATATATATATATATATATATATATATATATATATATATATATATATAATTCAATGGAAAAAGCAAAACACTTTCCTCTAACTTTAACCTTTTCCTTATGTCTGCTACTTGGAGGCTATGGTTATTGACACTGTAGTATGGAGTTTAGGACATGTAGATGCCACATTATTTACTTGGAAACAGGTTAGTACTAAAACAAAGTTTATTAGATGGTGTCCTGACTTCTGAAAATATTTTTGATTTCCAAAAGCTATGTACTTGGTGGAAATAACTATTTTGTTGATATGAATGATTTTTTTTTGTGCAAATTCTGATTGATAATTATCATGTTTTCAGGTCACTCTGTGCTTTAACGAATACATATAAACTGCAAATTACAACAAAAATATTTCAATACTTCAAATCGACACACAATTTAGCGATGCTCTCTAATAAAATTATTTCATTCGAAACTAAGTGGATTTTTAACTATTGAATTTTCTTATTTTTGCATTATTATCAGTCTTGGAAAAATCTTATTTGCCTTATACATGATACGATGCATGTATGTTCTTGTGTGCGTTTGTGTGTGTGTGTGTGTGTGTGTGAGAGAGAGAGAGAGAGATGTAATTGTATTTATTAATAAAGATCGAGTAAAATTAGTGTCATGAGTTGTCAACAGTCACGCTCAACTACGGTTTAACATTTACTTAATAATTGTAAAGGTGATTCAAACCATGTAACATTTTTCTCTGTAGACTTTCCCACAAGTCATTGCATACCCACCTCTCCAGCCCCTGAACTAAGAACAAAAAACAATCCTTTTTGGTTAAACGACAAAGCAGTTTTGGTGTGATTTTCCCGACCCAAACATGTGTTTCCTCAAGGCAATACAGCCCAGGAACTTATTTTCCACTCAAAACATCCGCAGAAATTGTAAATTTGTCTAAATATCTGCAACAGGAATAAACAAATATGGTTCAAATTAACAAGCATCCTCTATGCATGGTTGATTCCTACGATGAGCACACTAATTCGGAGTCTTAAAATATATCTTGTTTCCGCAGTTTGTGATGTTTAGCTTTTCTCCGAATTAGCATTTGTATTGTGTTTGAAAGAAAAAGACTTTATCTGGTCTAAAAATAGTTTAATCACTATATTCCGCAAGATGGGCAGGGCAACAAGTTCTTACGACATAAATAAGCCCTTCCTAAAACAAATACAGTGGTGGACATTAATAAAAGATGTGAAGCGGAAGAAGTAACGAAAATACGGGGGAAATAAGAACAAACGAAAAAGACAAGGACAAAATAGACATGCTAATAAATGAAGAATAAAGGTTAGATAAAAGAAAACAGGAAGAGATATATCCAAGACATGTAGAGTACCATGTTACCAGGGTAATATATGAGATGATATTCAATTTACCTATATTGTACTCAATTGGACATTATACAATCTGAAAAAGATTATAATAATATCAATACGCCATTGACATTTAGATTCTACGGAATAAACGTTGGTAGAAACTCTTTGTATTTTTTCTGTACTTTTGAAAGCACCTCAGATACTCAGACTCTTCTCAGTTGCAAGTTCAGGTACGCCAATAGAAGAGCGCTAATATAGATTGGAAGGTGCATTTCATTAATAGTAAGTATTAGAATTTGCCTTTGAAATATGTATTATGCAAAATTAAAATATAATCATGTGTACTTTCTGCTTCTTATCCACAGCTTGCATGCGTAATTGTATATCGTGTGATGGTCATACTGAGCTTTTTTTGAGTATGCTTCATTGGTTTCAAAACATAGTATGAATAATATAGTTATTACGATAACTACAGAGACAATACGAATGAACGCTATTGTTTAGAGTGATAATATAATTTCTGAAATTTTAGAAATCTCTTTCAGATATGAAATTTTCAGATAGGCTATATCATATGTGAGTAGATGATTTAGCGAAATTTGTTTCTGTTATTTCAAGTTTGGAACATTGCACCAACCTACCTAAATATTCATCCATCTCTCTTTCACTCCATCCTAAATACTGGTAACATTTGTATCATGCTATATATGTACAAGTTTATTGTTATCAAGTGTTATTGAATTATGATGTATACACGAATTCAGAAGCTACAAATGAAAAGCGAACTAAAACACCCACATTTGCAAATAACCTTAACTAAAACAATCAATATAAATAAAACATAAGGCATTTTTAATTTGTATACTTTTCATTCTAAACTATAAAACAATAAAAATAACTTAAATATGAATCCAGTTGTATAATGCATATATGTAGCATCACGTATGAACATCTTTGTGTTTGTGAAACTACATGATCAGTGTGTGTATGTTTATGTGTGTGTGTGTGTGTGTGTGTGTGTGTGTGTTAATGCCTGCGAGTATGCCTGCATGTGAGCGACTTTGGTGATCGTTCATTTTCGAGAGAAAGAGTCAAGCTTTGTGCAGTATATTTTCCAGTGGTACATTAAAAACAAATAATTAAATGAACATGCTTAACAATGTGTGTGTGACTGGACTTAAAAAGTCGCTGACGAGTTCAATGTAACAATGAAACAAGTCAGCAAGCTTAAACCTTAATCCGTTCGAACAATGAATGCCAGACAAAATTCATTTAATCAATTTGTCTCAATACGTAAAATATTATCACATAAAGTATTTAGAACTTACGAACTGCAGCTATTCTACAGGGCAATATATGATGATCTAAACGTAATACACACAATGAATGATTTTTAATGGTGTACTAATCTGGAATAGTGTCAACACATTTCGGTCCAATTTGGTAAAAACAGACAAAATAAAAGTCTTGCCTTTTTGTTATTAATAGCATTAGATATAGTATGCGTCAAATTAATACTGCTTGCAATGACTTAATATCTCTCGTTTCAAGGTTTTCACAGTTTAATTATATCTAAATTTATTCGTTTAACGTTTTCAAAGTTCGCTAACATATTATTGCGTCTTCAAAACAAACTGTATCTTTGTCAATGAAATTAATTGGACAACTCTGTAACAAAATGAAACTAATATTATGTCTCACATAAAATGTACATAAATGTATAAGTCACAACATGATTGTGAAGCTGCCTATGTAATCACACTGACAGCCACCTTGCTTATTTTGATAGAATTTGCACACCACGTTACTCTTTTAACAAAGCAAACAAAGTTCAAATATTTTTTGTAAATTCTGCCTGTCACTACGATTCCTGCCTATTTCTTAAAGCTATTCAGATACTGTATGTGGGGTGAAACCTGACGGGCACAACCACTCCTGCCCATTTCATGAAGCAATCCAGACACTGTGGGTGGATTCAAACCAGCCTCTCAATGCAAAGCTTGCACGTTCCATGAAGTAAACTATGTCCTGGGTTGAGACAGACCATTCCTGTCACTTTTATTCTTACTTATTTACGATGTAAAGTAATTTATGTGTGCATCCTCGATCCTTCCAGTCACTAAGAATCTTGCCCATTTCACGAAGTCATCTTGGTAGGATAAATAGTGCCTGTCACTACAACTCCGGCACATTTCATGAAGTAGGTACAGTGGATCCTATTGCACGAACAAAGCAAGCTGAACTATGTCCATTTATAAAGTCGGCACGTGCTGTGTATTATATGAATGCATGTGAATATAAGGATTATATCATATTCATTATAAATTGATGAAGACTGATACGCATGATATTTGTTAATCATAAAACAATATTCAAACTCATATATGGGTCAACGTTTCATCTAACTGTGGTTCCAAAAAACAATCATGGCCATATCCATAGACTCCTTGTCAGTGCAATACTTAGTTAACTATAAAGTTAGTTCTCGACAAAACGTAGCTTTCCTTAAGCAACAATACAGAATTTCAGTACATTGATAAACAAAATATGAAATTATCTTATTGTCATACAAATTCTTTCATGAAGATCCATATATATATATATATATATATATATATATATATATAGCAGCGGGGGGGGGGGGCGAACAGACCAAGCCCGTTTTCCATATAAAAAGCTCTGCATAAAATATTGTTCGCAGAAGGGCTGAATTTCAAAATAAAACGTTTCCACGATGATTAAAAATCGCCACAAAATCCGGAAACGACTATAGGTATTACCCACCTGCTGCTGTGGTAATACTAGATTTTTATCCAAATATTTTATCAAGGCCAACTCGATATCTTGTTGGAGGATCATGTAAATTCACAGTTATAAATCCAAGCGGTGTTGCTTGAGCGCGGCTGAAAAAAATTTATATCCATGCCGCCGCTGCACCAAGTTTGATGAATATTTCTTAACGTGTGCGTATCTACACCGCTAAGAACAACTAAAACATTACAGTTATCTCTAATTACTTTTGATATCTGCGTGTACCGCTGAGTTACATAAATGACATCAGTATTTTTATGTCTACCTCGGGAAAATATTCTTGCAGGATTTGCTTGTTTATCCAACATCACATCGTCGTAAACAACTAAATTATTAATAGATCCATCAATAGAATCAACCGATGGTGCTTCTTCAATATCAGTAATAAACTCAATAATATTATTACCGTCACTCAACAACGACGCGTTTTCATTAAAGTCTTTTAACACCTGATAACATTGTTGATCATCAACAGACGGTGCAACCAAATATAACTTATCCCATTTCAACCATCTCATTATCAAATTTAACAACAATTGAGTTTTACCACTACCAGATGGACCTATTATTATTATTCTAATAGAATTTGGTAACGCAGCATGATGTTTAATAGGTTCATGTTTTTTGTTGTTTTTTTTTGTGGCGGAAAAATCAATTACATTCATGGTATAATTATATTATGGATTTATATTGTGTAAAATGTAAAACACGTACGCCAACAAAAGACCTAACTACGGTTGTTACACGCAACAATAGAGCAGCCGTTACAGGTACATGTGAAAAATGTGGCACAAAGAAATTTAGATTTACCTCATCTGGTCAAAAGCAAAGCAAAGTGAAATTAGTTAAAAAAAAAAACTCACGGCGGTGACATCACAACAACGTTAGCGTCGCTGCCAGGATTTTTTTTGGTCTAAATATCAAGGAGAAAAACATCTTCCCGGATATAATTACTGTGGACCAGGAACACGACTAGATATTAGACTTGATAATAATAATCAACCGCGATCAGGTGAAAATCCTATAAATTTAATTGATCAGGCGTGTCTAGCTCATGATTTAGCTTATCGAAGTAATGCTCTGCAACAACGACATCTTGCTGATGTGAAATTAATTAACTCGCTAAATTCTATAAAAAAATAAATCTATCAAAGAGAGATTAGCTAGTTGGATAATTAACACTGCAATGAAAGGCAAATTAGTTTTAGGTGCAAGTAATTAATATTATGGAGGCAATTTATTATTCTCCTGTTGGATTTTGAAAGGTAAACCAGCTATAAAAAAACTCGCTAGTGCTGCTCGAGTAAAACCTGCTACGGCTGCTGCGTGGTTATCCAAGCAGGCCGTCTGGCAAATGCATTTACCACCACCTAAACGAATTGAATAGGCACATTTCGATGTTAGTGTTCCTAATGAAGTTCATCAGGCCGATATCATGTTTTTACCACATGACACCGTTGACGACATCACTTACAAGTATGTGTTAACAATAGTTGACATCGCAAGTAGATACAAAGAAGCAGAACCGCTAGTAACTAAAACAGCCACTGATGTTGCTGACGTATTTAGAAAAATTTATCAACGAGGACCATTACGATGTCCAAATTTACTTCAGGTTGATCCTGGCAGGGAGTTTCTTGGTGCGGTTTCATCATTAATGAAACAAAACAATGTTAAAATAAGACGCGGAAAGTTAATATTCATAACGATCAAGCAATTGTTGAACGATTTAATAAAACACTTGCTGAACGATTATTTGGTTATCAGTACGCGAGAGAATTTATTCAAGATAAGCGATCTCTTGAATGGGTTACAAGATTACCAAATGTTGTAGCAGCAATAAATAATGAACTAACATGAGCAATATCAATGAAACCAGCAATCGCGATCACAAAAAAAAATTATACCAATCCGACGACGTGATTTCTCAACACGGCCGGTTCTGGGTAATATTGTTGCACGATATTTATATAAACCAGGCGAGGCTGAGAGCGGAAGAAAAAGAGCAACAGATCCAATTTGGAGTACAACAACACATAAAATTTCTACCGTGACGAGATCGTCAGGTAGACTAGCAATTTACGTGCTTGATTCACTTGCTCCTCAACGTGGATTTACTCGTGAGCAACTACAGTTAATTCCCGGAGATACTCAATTACCTCCTCAATCACTTAGGTAATCAATTCCACGTCGGTTGCACTCCAAACACGCCAAAGTAACATTTGTTCGCGTATGACCTAAATTATTATTTTTCCTGTCTACGGTAAACTGCCTTGAATCATATTTCTGATATTTCCACGTCATAATAAAATTACAACCGGAACAGTGATTATTTTGTTGTTGTCGAAGTGATATTATAGAGTCGACATCTAAATCAAACTCATAATTATTTTTTTTATCAAATTGTTTGTAACTAAATATTTTTTCTTTATCATGTAATCGTCGTCGTCGCCAGCTACTGATCCATCTAAAACAATTCGTCCTAATTGAGATAGTTTTCTAACCATAGATACAGCTAAATAAACTAAATTAGACCATTCAATGCGATCATCAACAGTCCAAACCCGAGTATCAGTTATAGTTAATCCCTGCGAATAATGAATAGTCATAGCATATCCTAGCGTCCAAGGTGATTTTTCTGCGTTTAGTGCTTGCTCAACGAAATTAATATCAACGGCGTCAATATCATTTAATACTAAAAAAAAAAATTTCTTGTCCTGCTACATCAACGTCAATATTTTGTCGTCGTGTATATGCTGGTCGATAACATAACGGTACTGGCAGCAATGGAAATTTTTCTTGATGTAATTTAAATAATTCCTGTTGAAGCGAAAAAACGAACTATTTTTCTGCTAGCAACTATTAAATCATTTGGCGTCCACAGATTTAAAAAATCTTTCATTCATAATTCTGGGATTATTTCACGCATTATGCTACACTGAGTTTTATTCGATTGTAATCGAATTATTTTTTTTAATTCAAATAATTTTTCATAAGAGATCTATAATCGGCGTTAACTTCTTCATAATAATCAACAAAATTCTTTAACCGCTCATGATGAGATTCTCCATCAATAGGATTTGGTTGACCGTGATCGCCGCACATTATCACGGCGGTAGATTTTGTTGATAACCAATCAAGAAATATTTTTAATATATCAAATGAAACAGTACAAATCTCATCCCATATTATAACTTCATTAATATATTTATCGCCCATTCGTCAAGAATTCCATGTGTCACCGCTGTATTTGAAATAACTATGATACGTACACGAATTAACTCCGCGCGTTGTTTCATTTCTCGCGCTAATCGATGTGTTGGCGTTAGCACGACAACGTCAGAGTTTATAAATAATACTATTATTCTTGTTGTTTTACCGGATCCACCTGATCCGTTCACGTAAACGATTTTATATCGTGATACCGGATCATTTACGGATGGTTCTGTTGAAATGTCTAACACGGTATCAGAATAATATTTATTTTCTACGGCAACATTAGCTGGTATACAATAATTAATAACATTTTCATCTTTTATTCTACATGTGCCCCATGAGCCCTCGCCGGTTAAATTCGTTAGCGCCAATAAATGTTTTCTGTCGACGTAGAACGAATCGGTAGCTACTCTAACTGCGTCACAAGGAAATTTATTTATCATTGATAATAAATTTATACTCGTATACGCAAGCATCGATGATCTTAAATGAGTATGTTGAGGAGATTCTCCATCAATGTAACTAACTATGGTACCTAGTTTTGTTTAGTCAGATAAATAAATACTTTCTCGTTTACAAAATACTCCTTTCTCTGCCGTATCAGCAATTATAAAATCTAATTCGGCTTCTTTTATAATTAATCTACAATGATGTCATTGATGATCATACGCGCTGCCCTGAGTGAATTTACCAATTATTTTTCTACCTAAGTCTTTTGCGTCGTCGTGTTCCGTTGGTAACCACTTTTTTGTGTTTTTTTATGAAATATTTGCTTCACTGACCGTCAATGACGCTAACATCGCAGAATCTAACATATATCGCAGTAACACTATTGGAGCCCATCGTTCCCCCCAAAAGTGGTTACAAACCAAATATAACAACACAAGCGAATCCTGTCATGGAAAAATCCGGCAGCGGACCATTAATTGCTACACGTGTCATTTCGTCGGTGGGATGACCAAATTGTTTAAAATACTTAGCACACTCACCCATCTCTAAAAAACTTCCACGATAACTCGCAGTCATGTCAAATGATATCATGTCAAAGTGATTATATTTAGTATTCCATAATCCGCCGTGACCGTACTCGATACAACTCGCCTGGACGTCTTTGAGAAATTCTCGTCGCGTTGGTTTCCACGAGTTTTTTTCCCTAGCAGCGTGAGCAACAACAGATGGAACAGTAAAACAATTCATCAATAACTGTTCAGGATTCATCGAGAATTTTTCTGCTAATTCTTTCATGCTATTATGTAATAATTCACTTCTGTATACGTCTCCGTTAGGTCGCACAAACTGATCATAATTCTCATCACTAGAAAATAACCAAACAGATACAGGATCGGAATTGCTTACTTCAAGTAGAAAATCAAACATTTTCGTTGAATAAAATTTAACAGTACGATCTCATGGAAATATCGTTACCGCGTTAGTCCAAGCATGAGAATTATGATCAACAATCACAATAGGTGCTCCTTTGGATTTATACGCGGATGAATATAAAATCTCCACCGATAACGTTTTTACCGTCATTGGAAATTTTAACCTCGTTGACAGCGTAGCAACGTCATTAACTGAAGCACAAGAAGCAACTGATTCTGCCCATGTTGTTATTTCTTTTTTTCTCGTCGTAAATCAGTTAGGCCTTTTCCGCGTTTTGCGTTTGTAAAATGCTCTATTACTCGCTCAGCTACGCAGTTGATTTTTGCTGACATTTTCATCAACGCGAGCTCGCCAACATCGGGTTAATCACGAAGTTGATAAACTCCATAAGCGACAGCGGTAATCGGATACGCGCGAATATAATATGGTTTATCAATTCCGGTTAGCATGCCCGGTTTAGATTTTCCACTTACAAACATATTTTTTCCACCAATTACAGGCTCTCGTTTATCACGAGTAATCTACACATCATTTTCATTATAAACAATACATTTTATCCTGAATATAAAGTTTGTATCACCTAGCAAATTAATTATTTTTTTAGCTCGTATATTGTTCATTGTATTATCAAAGGTGTTAATTTTCTACGTCAACCACACATGAGCTGCTCCATCATCGTAAAATTCTTTCTTGGCGCGTTTTACTTCGGGTAAATCATATTCAGCGTCATCAAGGTCGAATAAACTCATTGTTATTTTTTAAACAAATATCTAAATAATAATCAATCAGTGCAAATGGCTATTGGTTGTTTCATTTACTTGTTGTAAAAAATCATGCCGAGGTGAATTTTGTGGAGAACACTTAGCGTGTATTCGTAAAATCCACCCAGAACCAACTAGATGTATCAAATGCAGCATTGGAATTCGCAGAAAAACACGAATATGCACGCAATGTAGTGGAAAACGCTATCGAGAACTAAAAAGATATTACAATAAAAAATCCACCGATAACAATATTGCTATCAAGTGCGAAGAAGATTATCTAAATAGATTTCAAGCAAACTTTGATTTAGACAAATGATAATTACTATATGAATAATAAATTCAAGAAGCATCCAATCATTGATAATTACGAAGCATCATGTGAAGGCACAGACAGACACTGCAAACTAAAAAAAATCACTAGGCAACGCTGATAAATTTGGTTATCTTAAATTTAGTGCGTGCAATGGTAGAAATACAAGTAATTTTAATCATCGATTTATATACGAGTGTTTTCACGGACCAATCAAAGACGGCCTAGTATTGACCACGTTGACGCAAATAAGCTCAATAATAATTTATTTAATCTCCAGGCGGTTACTCAGAGCGAAAATTTGTCACGAGGATATGTTGGCGGATTAAGAAAATCCAAGTCAGTTAAATCAATTAACACAGAGACTGGCGAAGAATTTTATTTTCAGTCAATGTGTTCTGCTGGTTAATATTTTGATATTAAACCGGCTATGGTACGACATGTTGCCAAGCGAATATGTAATTAATCGTTTTCTTATCGATTTGGAGCCTGGATTTCATTTAGTTATTATCCTCTAATATTAGATAACTAAATATAATTTTCAAGATAACTTTAAAATTAAATTATATCATTTTTTTACTTTTTGAAATATAAATTAATATATAATGAATGAGGAAAATATCACTGACGTAATTAAATCCATTGAGGTGTTAAAAATTAAAGAAATAAAATTATCAGCCGAGTCTGACTCGGACAAGATTATTGAGGACTTTGATTTACTAGCGCGAAACAAACAAGAAGGTAGATATGTGTTGTCGTCCGAGTATAAATTTATAAAGAAAATTCAATCAGCGATGTATCAGTCGCTTGCTGACAACGATGAATCTGCGATAAAAGAGATTACCGCGCTAGCTAACGCGGTTGAAAAAATAAGATCAGAATTGTCTGACGAATACGAAGCTAAAAAAAACGATTAGTACTCGTGTGCGACAACTAAAAAAAATGCTTAGCGAGGAAAAACAATAAAATCATATCATTTTTAATAAAACTATAAAAAATGAAATTTTGTCAGGTTTTTATCTATTTTTTTGTGTTATGTTTTTACGTATACAACTATGATTTTATAAGTAAATTTATACTTAAAGTTTCCCCACGCAGATCAAGCAGGTTTCCAGATTGATCTGTCAGTGAAAAATTCATTCTTGATAATAAATTATTATAACATCGCAGGTAAACCGGATTAATTGGTTCTTGTACGATTAAAAAAACCTGGTGGTATATCTTTTGGTGAAAACGAATAAAGAATAAAACCTTGCTGTGCTTGATCTGACACTGACGCGTCTGCGCTGTAGCTGTTCTCAACGATGTCGCAACTAAGATTAATTCCAACAACGTTAGTTATATTTACTACCTCCGGTGATATATGCCGTCCGCCTCCAGATGGATCGTTATCACGCATTAAAATAGCTGGCGGTGAAAATGATTTTCTCCACGCGTCATGTAACTTAGGAAATAACTCATTAATAGTGTCAGTGACGGATTTTCTTAATTCATCTACGTTATATTCGGGAAATTTAGAATTTGGTAACGTCGCCGCTGTCAGCGAATACGCGTCTAAAAATTTTTGTTTATTTTCTGTTTTATTATCAGTTAGTACTCGAATTAATTTCCTGTTAATAGATTCCATAATTTCAGCAAACATATTTAATGACATTACATGATTAATAATTTCATCACATGAACTTCATGCGTTAAAAATACACTCTTGAAAATATTGCCGTACCAGCTGCAAGTGTTTTTTTATGTTTCTTTTTAATTTCTCTAAATTACTCATTGATATTGGTAAATTAAACAAATGTAGTATCTTTTTCATGACGAAAAATCCATAAGATATAATCCTTTCCTCTAAGAATAAATTCATAATCGTCAGAATAGCCAATGATATCTAAATTTATTGTAAAACTTAGACTAAATTTATAATATGATGACCGACGTGTGACATAGTCAGATATTTTAGGTTCTGGTGGCGCTGGTGGTGCTACCGGTGCAACCTCAGGCCATCCTAATACGATTCTTGTTGAACTCGCATAAATATCAACAATGTAATCAGAACTTACTTCGATGATTGAAGTTAACGTAGGTTCGTGCGAGGGTATTTTTATTCCAGGTTCTTCTCCGGTTATATTTTTTATTCTCAGTGTAAATTCATTATTGATTCCATCGATTTGATAGTTACCTGTTGGTAATCCAACAACGGTCCAATCCAGGCTGCCGTCGGGTTTGTTTTTATTTGCAAATACAAGAGAATTATTTGATAATAATCCACCAAATGATTTAGATCTGATATTGGGCCAGCTGTAGTAGACGCGTAACTGTGATAGCGATATTTCAGCAATAGAAATAGGTATTGGAAAATTAACGCTAAATTCCGGCTTAGCCGAGCTCGCTGAAATCATCGTGGTTTTGTGTGGTGTTGTGTTTGTCACGATCTGCTGAAGTAATTCTGTCATTATTATTATCTGTTACTATAATCGTTTCGTAAATTTTTATCATCGTGAAAAACTCAGCGTCAGATATGTTCCCATCGCTAAGACTCTCAGATAACAATGAAGATAATTGTGAATACGCTGTCGTTGCTGTGTTTAATTTAGTTACGTAATCGGATAGTTTTTCACTAGTGCACGAAGATATTTCTTTTTGTAATCATATTAAGAACACCTGCGATCGTTGCAGCGCTAGAAACGCAAAAAGTTACTGTTATCGGCGCCATCACTGTCATCGCGGATAATAGTATTGCAGCACCAGCAACGGCCGCGGATACTGAATAAACAACAACGTCAATAATAACTAACCGGCGTTGATATTTTTTTATCTTTATGTTGTACACGTCGATGGCATTTTTCAACGATGACTGTCACGCATGCGCCTGATTGTACCTGTACTTGAATGCCATTATAATTTACCTAGTAATTAATTGAGGTGTTTCAGAGATAAACTCTATACACCACCAATATGGTGTTGGTGTTGTTAATTTTTCAGATTCTAACGTAAATATTTCTTCGATGTCTTCTGTATTCATTAAAATATTTAAAAAAAAACAAGAAATCTATCAATAGAATGTCGCCAATCATATTCTTTAGTTAAAATTCTGAATCTTACATTGGAAAAAAATATAACCGGTACACGCCAGTAACTGTAGCGGCGAATTTAAAGTTGTTATTTTCTGGCGTCCACCTTGATGATCCTGTTGCTGTGATAAATATCATGTTTTTAATCTGTGATGATGTTACCGTCGGTGGAATCTTAACAAAGCTTGTTTTCTCGAAAATTCCAGGAAGCAATAAACTAGTTCCTTCAAATGTATCAACGCTGGTTTTAATATCGGCGAGTTTTGTGTTTATTTCGTTTATTTTTTAGTTGTTTCAGTGATGGTTTCATTAATTACTCTGATAGCTTCTTGAAGATCATTAAATACACCTACGTGAGTGTCATATTCAACTCGTCGGATTATATCGGCTAGTTTAATATTACTCGTTTTTAGTCTTCCGTGTTGAACTTGAAAAATAACAACCTCGTCAGCATCTATTCCTGATATTGCTAAAAGATTATTAACGTGATCTTTTGTTGCGTATTTACATAAATCAACACCAATGGGAGATTTTTTTAGCGCCCTCGATAACAGAGTACGTCCGTAAATGTCAACCATTTATGATAATTAATTGATTTAATTTATCAGAAGTGTACTCGTGAACAGCTTTATGATATGGTTTAGTTGATTTAGATATTGCTGCAAGAACACTAATTGCTTCACGGCCACATATAGGAGGATCGGTTAGCGTTTGCGTTGGTAACGTAGAATACCATGTTGGAGTATTTAATTGCGCCACATAATTTAGAAACTCACGCGGTGGAGCTAACCCATATGAGTCAGCGTAAACAATTTCACGCGGATTAATCGCGTAAGCAACCCAATGTGTACCTGGTCCGATACTGTCATCGCGATTTATAATTTCAGTCTTATATTGATTTAGACTTGCTGGTAGCTGATCTCGCATAAACACTCCTCTAGAGAATTTTATTCTTAATTTTTTAGCGGCGTCGATTAAATCAAAATTAGACATCGGTGTGAGACTCGCTGCGTCTACAAACTTTTTGGATACCATGACGGAGGTGTTCCTTACAGTCGAAGGCCTTTTCAGTACCACGTAGGAGGTGTTCCTGGCAACTTTAGGCCGCGTCCTCTTTTGCCGTAATTTTCCACCTAACATCTTTTTGTAGCCATTCCTGATGCTGTTCCAATAGCACCTAGCGCGGCTGCGTTTGCCGCCACAGGAGCAGCTGCCGCTAACAGCGCTGGCAATGCAGCTAACAGCGGAAAGAAACCACCTGACTTTGTCATATCCTTGATGGCGCTCGGAGAAAAATCAATTTGAACACCAACATTAGCTGATTTAGCTTTGCTAAAGTGTTTATGTTGTGTTTTAGTTATTGACAGTTTATTTGGTCCACCTTGAATTTGATTACTTTTTAATGTTAATTTTACCCCGCAGACTTTTTTTGTATTTGATTGAAGTTTTTTCATCTGACCCGGAGTCAGAGTTACACTAACGTGATCGTATGGCATTATTTATAATAACGCAATTGATTTAAATTTAGATTATATTTTTTCCACAGGAGCATCAATAATTCTCATGCGGCCACCAACACGTTCTAGGATCATACTTTTATCGCTGAGTATAACAGCAATTGCTCTGTAATTAGCAATAACACCTTTATTCACCACGGCTCTAAATTGTAAATCAACCACAGATTGTTTTACTAAATCAAGATGTTCCAGCGAAAAGTAATAAATCGGATATAATGTTAAAAAATCTAACTGTGATATTTGTAATCCAGCATCAATATTTTGATCTCGTCCCATAAATGACATTAGACGACGATACACACGAGCTACCTGGTTATCAGTAAAATTTATTAAAATATCCTCAGATGATTCCTGATGACCATTTATCCTTAAAGATACTCCGGTAACACATAATTTGTCAAATACCATATGATTTCTATTTTGATTACCTAGTCGTAAAACATCCTGAAAAGCAATAAAGCGTGTATAGGTGCAGAAACAGCTTGTTGCGATGATATATGCCATGTGAATTCACCATTAACACTACTTTGAATACTATCTGTACTCACCGATAACCAAGATAATAATGATTTACCACCTTGATCCATAAAAGAGAGCAACCGATCCTGTTCAGCGAGAGACGGGGTCATTACTGGCATCCACAAGGATAATTTGGATAAATTTACCCTACCAGCGGAGTACCATCTACATGCCATATTGCATCATTGCTGTTTTCCCTTCGCTCAAGAACAATAGTGTGTTTAGTTCCAAAAATTACTTTTCTGACATCTCTGCAAAATCCAAATATGTGAGACAGCGGAATCACACACGAAAATTTTTTTACGATTACCTCGTAACATTAAATTAGGTGTTGCAAATCCAAGATTAAAAGTATCACTATTAACATTAACGACAACCGGCTCCGTATCAACATTAGCAGCCGCATCACATTTTTTGGTGTTCCTATCACGTACTGAACCGGATTAGCATGATCCGTATTATCTTTGGCAAACATCATACTTGGACTAGCTGATCTGGTGTAATCATCTGAATATCTCGCTAGATCTATAATTGTTGTAGCAATATCAACATTATCGTTAATTGATTCAATTTCTTTTCCATCAATCATGTACACGGCCTTACTAAATAGCGCAATAATACCATTATTGAATAATCCGACTAATATTCCCGCGTCATATGGGTTTAATACACCAGCAACAGCAGTGGTTGTTACAAGTTCACCTACGACTTCAATAAACGTCTCGCATGGTTGAAACTTTCTACTCATATCATGAACACGTAAATCGATTCGTCCGATTTGATTTGGTATTACCGCATCATACGAGTAATATTGATAATCTCGTACTGAATCATCTTTAAGCATTTCTGTATCCATATCAAAAGCAACATTAGATACTCGCGAGAACATTTTTATTGTAATTGTTATCTTCTAAAACGAAGACCGCTTCCTGATATCATGCTAGTATTTATTATTTCGTTTCCTTGATTTATCAACGACGCTAGTTTTTGATTTGCTGCGTCATTTATTACCTTACTAACATCGTTGGTTATTACTGCTGTACTTGGCAATTTTACGGCAGGTTTTTTCTCGGCGTACTAAATGTAATATTCTATCTTTGACGGCGCTAAATGCTTTACTGGCAGCGGTACCAATAGCAGCGGTAGCTTTATCGCGAATAAGATCCATTGCTTTCATTTATAATTGTTTAACAATTGGTCCGGCTTTAGGGGTTATTCGCGTAACAAAACCACGAACAGTATCACCTAATCCGTTTCCGTAAGTAATTTTATACACTGGTAACCGCGAGTTTACCACGCGGACAGACACAGGTCTACGATAATTTTTATGTACTATCATCTTATTTAATTATTTGTCTTTAACTAGTCGCTGTAATCGTCAATAAGTTCATCAATTAGATTTCGATACACGCTGATATCCAAATACCACCGCTAACTAATCTTCGGCAGATATCAGTTGCTTCGTTGATTATTTCCGATGAGTTATTTACTGTTCGTTTTCCTCCAATAAGAACCTCTAACAAAGATACATCATTGACAACGTTATCGGGGCAGATATAATTATAACCGCTACCTGTAGCACTAGGAGCTTCTTCGGATAAAATAGTTTTTAGTAAATCATAAGGTTCTTCAGGAGATTGTGGTACATCTTGAACTTCTTCAGAAGATCTTGGTCATTGAAGTTGTTTTGCTCTCATTTTTTTCCACATTTTTATTAAATTCTATTATCCCGGATCTTTATAACTAACTGGCATTTTTTTAGAAGCAAAATATACAAAAGGAACCCAATAATTATATTTTATATTTTCTCCTGGTTTTATATAGATATTTCTATTATCATAGCCAAATGCAGCAATTTTAGCGAATTCTTCTTGATTTTCAAAAGTATTAAGAGCATCTTCTGTAAAAAATATATGAGGTGATTGTCTTTGTTTAGGTTGCGCTTGAGGTTGTTGTAGTTGTTGTTGAGATTTTATATACTCATCATGTTGTTTTAGTACTCTATTCACATCAGAATTAAACTTTTTAAATTCAGGATCTTCTGACCTGGGTTCCTTTTTTGTAGCGGCAGAAAACAACGCAATTCTCCATTTATCTTCGTTAGGTATTTTTTTTAAATGTTCAGATCTTAGATATTTTTTATCTTTATAATTAAATGCATCAAGAGCATCATCGGTAAACATATAAGATGCATCTGAGACTTTTGGAGCTTGTTGTGTTTGTAATGGTGGAGGAATTTGATATTTTTCAGATTCTTTACTTAATTTTTTTCTTTACAAATTATTTTTTTGTAATCTTATTCCTTCATTAAAAATATTATAAATAAATATATCTTTAATTAACCGAGGAATATTTCGTCTTAATTTATACAACCAATCAGACCAGGTTTTACGATCTTTACCATTTGCAAGATAATCTGGTTTCAAAAAATCTTATCTATACGGAAAGCTTGAATATGCAAATGAACCAAACTCAGCTATAACTTGTGGGGTTTCAAATAAAAAAAATTGTTATGCTAGCCACACCAGTTTAAGTAAATGTTTCCTCAAGAGCAACATCCCGCTCATATTCAGGTTCAAGTTCAGGTTCAAGTTAATTTTCAAGTTCAGGTTGAGCTTGAGCTTTAGGTTTAGGTTTAAAGTTAGGTAAAACTCGAACTTGAGGTCGACCTCGAAGTCGACGAGCAGGTGTAGGTACACCCACATTGGCCGAATACGAGACTCGAACCAACGCAGACAGAGGTGAGATGGCAGTGATCCGTAACGGAGAGCGCTTTAGACCACTCGGCCACTCGGAGCCCCGATTTAAGCATGAGTCCTGTATATGTGAAATGATTTTTGTTCCTACTCTTGCGTTTCAGAAATGTTACCTGGCCCATCGAATTTTATTAAATAATTGTGAACATTGCTGAACCTGTGTTGTAAAGCATGCTGATCGTTCATGCTGGTGAGAGAGAGAGAGAGAGAGAGATACAGACAGACATACAGAGACAGAGACGGGGAGGGGGAGGGGGCAGACACAGAGAAAGTGTGGATTAAATTTTCCAAAGAGATAGAGCCAGAAGGACGAAAATATGTATATCATCCTTCAGTTCGTAACCTTCCCAAACTTGCTTTCAGGCCAACATGTCACTGATCATTCCTTTGTTAAAAAGAAAATGCAGCAATGTTATGGTCCTAATATATATGAGGAACATGCACAAACTGAAAATAATCTATCATATATTTCACAAGACGGCTCCATATGTATTGGAAAATGCGTAAAGTATTAACCTTATCACCCGGTACTTCTGGGATTACTCTATCAAAAAAGATGGGAAAGAGTTTAACACTGTAGAAAGAAGCACGTGCAGAGGGAGACACAGCGCGAATAGAATGACACGAAAGATTGCCTATCATTTCAAAATTCGAATATAAATAGTAAACATGATACCGATTTCAGAATGAGTCCTGTATATGTGAAATGATTTTTGTTCCTACGCTTGCGCTTCAGAAATATGTTAACCTGGCCCTTCTAATTTTATTAAATAAGTGTGAATATTGCTGAACCTGTGTGGTAAAATATGCTGATCGTTCATGCTGGAGAGACAGAGACAGACAGACAGACAGACAGAGACAGAGGGGAGGGGGCCGACACAGAGAAAGTGTGAATTAAATTTTCCAAAGATCGCTTAAAACATAAATAAGTAAAAGCAGTCACCTAATTTTCAGTATGTCATGACATTCGGAGTCCCTGAGGAGTTACAATCATCGTTCATACAATGAATAAATGTAATAACACTAGTTTACCTTGTAGTCACAAAGACAATCAATGTTTAATGGACTATCATGTAACCGAAATAGCGTTCTAACAATGAATGCAGCAACAAATACTTTAGATCAATGTTTCAAACAACAAAATAAATTCAACAGCTAGTATGGTTATTCTTCACATTACAGCCATTTTGGCATATTTTACGATTTAAGCTCTTAAACTAAGTAACATAAAAAAATGAACGACAACAATCATTGTAAAATTTAACAAATAATTTATTTCCCTAACATACAAAGTGAACATGAGGAAAATTAACTTTAATCATTGCGAATCGATTACCAGAAAAACAAGAATTACAAAAATATCCTAATAACTTAAGTCCTGAATAAAATTCAATAAAAGTACCCAAGAAATCCAATCGCTGAATCCTTTGACGTGTCTGGTATAGCTTATAGAGTGTTGATGTGCGGATAGTCTTTTGTTGATTCAGAGAAATAAAATTCCAGGTTTGAATACACTATATATTTATTCAAGAATTTTGTCAGAGCAATTTTGTCTTTCTAGAGAAAATAATCACTTGAATTCTACAATTTGAATAAAAAGGATCCCAGCCGAAAATATAAGAATAAAAAAAAAATAATAGCAACATACATCTTGATGCTGCTGAAACAAAAAGCACAAATGACCAAGTTCTCACACTTACAAGATTATTTGGTTCTCTTCTTGACTTCATGTAACAATTAGCTTTTCTATACAAAACAAAGATCTTATCTGATGGAAATAAATCTTCTAGAATGATCCTGACCTCCAAAAAACAATAACGTGGATTATGTATAACCGATTTAGAAGATTCCAAAAGTTTGACACCAAAAACATTAGCTTACTCAATAGACAATAGTGCCGCCTTAAAGGCTGGATAATGTAACGACAGCATAATCATGTCAGTTGAGATACGGTATGTATGTGATTTGGATTTTAAACGTAGCTCTAAAAACAATTCAGTCGTATCTTTGCGATGCATGCAGTGTGACAGTTTATAGTGATATCTAGCACTGGAGCATCATGACGCAGACATGTATCATGATGTCCCACCCAGTCACATTCTCCTGACACCAGGCCGACCAGTCCTAACACTAACCTCTTAATGCAGAGTGCCAATCGAGGCAGCTGTTAGTGTCATTTTTGTAAGCCTTTGGTATGACTCGGCCGGGGATCGAACCCACGACCTGCCGTATTAGATGCGGACGCTCTAATCACTAGGCCACAGATGCGGTTGAGGTATGGCAATAAGTGTGCTTTGTAGCTATAGTTGGGATTCAAAACAAGACTTTCAAACTATTGATGGTTTTGCATTCAGGAACGACAATGACGATAAGTAGTGAATAGGGATACTATACGTACAATGGAAATTAGCATTACAGACCCCCTTGGGAACATATACGTACAATGGAAATTTAACATGGCGAAAAATCGTGGGAACATATACGTACAAGGGGAATTTAACATGGGAATAAATCGTGGGAACATATACGTACAAGGGGAATTTAACATGGGATTTTTTTTTTAAATTTTTAAAAAAAAAACGGGTAGGCAATTGAAAGGCTATCTCTTTTCGAGAAATATGGCTGGCCCTGAAAAGGGCCTTTGGGTTTATGTTAATGTATTCATTAACATAAATGGCACCGCATTGGTCTTCTTCTTGTCCTTAGGCTGCGTCTCACTGTTGGCCCGTAAATTAGCACTCTTTTCAGACATCCTTGCCTCTCCACGTAAATCCTACGTATCCACAGGCTGGTGTTTGTCCTGTGGACAACGGTCCACTTGGATCGGACATACATGAGCAAGTCTGTCTGAAACATCATGGAAGACACAAGGGTGGATGACTCAACTGTGGTCCACATTTTGAAGCGACGAGAACAGGTGAATCAATGCACTGAACTGCGCTTATTTATAGGCAGAGGTAGGATTGAAACGGATTGAGTTCATTCACCAATCCGAACACGCGTTACAGAATTCAGTCAGCCCGCATCCAATCCGAAGAGAACAGTCTGTGACGTCACGTAGTCTATATAGATTCGCTAGCGCTTGTGTGCAGTCAATCTATGCGACAGTGATTCAACATGACGGAAACTCAGAAAACGATCCATTGGGGTGCACCAGCAGGGGAGACTGCCCAAGGGAACTCGGACTTACTTTCAGAAGAGGTGAATTGGGATTTTGTGGATTTTCTCTCCTCGCAAGAATTTGTTCCGGAACCTTCGTTACCTTCTTCATTACCGCAAGTGGAGAATTTTAGACAGAGACAGAAAGAAGAATTGGAGAAATTTATACAACGACAAAAGGAAGCGGAACAGGCTTTTCTGCTACAGCAACAGCAACAAGAAGAAGAGGTAAGAAAAAAACAACAGCAACAACAGCAAGAAGAAGTAGCAGCAAAGAAACAAGAGGGTGAAAATCAAACGGTCACGGTACTGTTGGACATTTTAGCGGAGTTAAGAAGTCTGAAACAAATGTATCAGACTTCTTTATCACGACCGAAGAGAATACGACCTTCCCGAGCTAAACACGTCAACCCTGTGACTAAGCCTACCGTACCACCCTTAGTGATTTCAACCCAATCATTATCATCATCATCAACATTACGCAGTCCAGAAGTAGGCCTTGGCCGTGGCAAAGGCATAAGGCAGTTAAAGTTGATTGCTTAAACTCACCCCTACGCCATAAAGAAAAAAGGCCCTTTTCAGGGCCACCCACATTTCTCGAAAAGAAATACAATTTCAATTTGCCAATAACTCAAAAATAAACCCCACCCATTTTACCCTTATAGTACGTCTCTGTGTATGAGTGCGTGAGTGTAGCTTCTTATTTTAAAATCAAAACTCAAAGACACTTACCTTATATCATTCATTTATTCTTTTCTCCATTTTTTACAATCCAATTCACAATTCTCAACACAACACTTTAATTAAAAGTTCATTGACTTCTTCTGTCTCCTTGTTTAGTCTCTCTGTTTTTTGAATTTCTTCACTGTCACACTCTTTTCCTCTTCTTCCTCCTCACTTTCTTCCCTTCTTCTTTTCTTCTCCTGTTTCTTTTTCTTCACCTGTCTGCTTTCTTCCTCTGAAGAATCCCTCTCTTCCTCTGAAGAACCCCTCTCTTCTTCTGAAGAATCATTCTTTTCTTCTGATACCTCTTGTTTCTTTTTTGGGCAATCTGGAGACCAATGTCCTTTTTCTTTACAATAATAACAGGTATCTTGACTTTTGTCTTTTTTAGCCCCTGTTTTTGTTCTTTTTTGACGGTCTGGACACTCTGAAGACCAATGCCCTTTCTTCTGACAGATATAGCAAGTATCTTGACTTTTATCTCGAAAGGAAGGAGAGTAGTCCGTAGGCTGGTCTGAAGAGAATTTTCTAATGACCCCTCGCAAAGCTCTGACGAAACGTTCCATCTGGTTAGTCTCTTCCATCGTTGTGCTCGGCTTGAGAGTGAAATGAATAGTGAAAGGACAAGACACACACCCTTTTATATACACTGGTCTGCTATGACTATAAAGTAGCTCATGGTGTTTGAACTTGAGTCATTTGACTTTTTGCTTTCAAGATGAAACGATCTAATTCATTTGAGAAGGAAGAAGAAAGTAAGAGGCAGAAACGTGATCTATCGCCTCGTACCAGAGCTGAAATCTTGGCACAAATTCATGCCAGTGATTTTGAAGAGGACATGAGTGAACCAGAATCAGAACCCTCTAAAACAAGTTCACCACCCTTAGTCAACCCTGAAAAATACTATTCCATTCGAGAGACGGAAAAGCGCTCCTCTAGAAAATTTAGAACCACGGCTTACAAATACACGGTGAAGTTTAAAGATTTCAAGGCTGAAGTGCCGTTAGAGAAAGCAGAAGTGTTCATCACTGAGGTGTGGGATTCTTTACTCACTGCACTCAAGCAACAATGTCAACCCAAAGAAGACGATCGCTTGAGACTTTCCATACAACACGACGGTTTGAAATCCCCTGTTTGGATCGAGTTTAGCACCCCTGCAGAATTGACCGCTTCCAAAGTCATGGACAAGATTCAACACGTGCAACAATCTAATGACCAGTTTGACATCACCGATGGAAAAGCCACATTGGACATGACCCACGTCTCTCCTCCTCAAGGGACCGGACGCAAAAAGATGTTATTGGTGAACGACCTTCGCAGCATTAAGCGTAGCCTTGTCCAAATTCACAATCCTCATGACCAGATGTGTTTAGCCCGTGCCATCGTGGTGGGACGAACCTATGCCAACAAGAACGACACGGTAGAATGGAAAAGAACCTGGAACACTATTCAACGTTCCTATCGAGCCAAACAACGAAACGAAGCAGAACTCCTGTTACGACAAGCTGGCCTGTCCAAAGATACACCCTGTGGCATTCCTGAGATGCAAAAATTGCAAGATGCCCTAGCTCCACGATACACCTTGAAAGTGAACCCTCAAGAAGTGCGCGGGCCTCTGTTGTTTCGAGGGCAAGATTTTAAGGACGGAAAATACATTCATGTTTATCATCACGATGACCATTTCGATACGATTACCAGTATCACCGGATTCCTGGGATACGGTTATTACTGTGAGAAATGTGACCATGGTTATAATAATCGAGAGCAACACAAGCATTGTGGATTGAAATGCTCAGGATGTTTGGCCTCTTCACCCTGTCCGAGCGAAGAACCAGTGCCTTGTTCAACTTGTCTGCGCACGTTTGTCAGCCCTACCTGTTACCAACAACATCTGAAAACGCAAGGTTCACAGAAGAAATGTGCTTGTCAACTCCTGAGATTGTGCCCTACGTGTGAATAAGTCATATGTACCAATGCTGCCAAGGCATACGTATGTCGAGGAAAGAAAAAATGTCACATTTGTCACCACATCGTGGACTTGGAACACCAATGTTACGTGCAAAAATACCAACCCCCACCAGAGAAAGAGGACGGTCACAAGAAGAAAGGCAATTTCATCTTTTTCGATTTCGAATGCATGCAAGAGACCGGCATTCGCATTCCTAATTTCTGCGTGGCTCATCGAGCGTGCGAGAAGTGCATTCAAGAACCTATCTTCAGTCATTGCCCTCACTGCAGCAAGATTCCTGGAGGGCGTGAAAAAATCTTTCGGGGACCGAACACACTAGCCGATTTTGCCCAATGGGTCTTAGACCCGGTCGACAAGACGTGGAGCCAAGAGGACATCGATCGTTACGGAGATTGTCATCGTCATGCCACGGTGATGGCTCACAATTTCTCCGGATACGATGGACAGTTTCTTCTCAGATACTATACGGAACAAGGCACCGAGCGTCCTAAAGTGACTTTGAACGGAGCCAAAATCATTTTCATGCAAGTGGGACAAGTGCAGTTTAAAGATTCGATGAGCTATTTGGCCATGCCTTTGAGTCGAATGCCTAAAACGTTTGGAATGACAGAAATGGCTAAAGGGTACTTTCCACACTTTTTCAATACGGAAGCCAATCAACACGCCGTTCTACCCCATTTACCTGAGGCTCACTATTACGACCCTGACAACATGCGTACCGAACAACGAGAAGCTTTCTACGCTTGGTACCAGATTCACTCCTCGGACCCTTTCGACTTTCAGGAAGAAATGTTAAAGTATTGTCGTTCCGACGTGGACATTTTACGGCGTTGCTGTGGAAAATTTCGAGAACTGTTCATGGAACACGGAGGGGTCGATCCTTTGAAAGAAGCTTGCACCATTGCCAAAGCGTGTTCCTTAGTGTATCGACAACGATTCATGCCTGAAAAGACCGTGGCTGTCATCAGTCCTCAAACGACCCACTTTGTCAAACGTCAATACTCGGTCAAAGCCCTACGTTGGTTACATTACTTGTGCGACAAGGAAGACAAGTGGATTCAGCATGCTCGCAACGGAGGGGGCGAAAAGACCATCGGAACGTATTCGGTCGATGGCTGGGACTTAGAAAACCCCAAGATCGTGTACGAGTTTAACGGTTGCTTATTTCACGGATGTCCTGTTTGTTACCCTGACCGTGGCACTAAAAATCAGTTTTTGCAACGAACCATGGAAGACTTGTACCAGGACACTTGTCAGCGTCGCCTAAAGTTAAAACAGCAAGGATACCAAGTGGTGGAAATGTGGGAACACGAGTACGATCACCGTATGAAAACCGATCCCGAGTTTAAACGTCTCGTGGAAAGTTACCAGTTCATGGACCCGCTGAACCCGAGGGATAGTTTGTACGGAGGAAGGACCAATGCCACCTGTTTGCTGTACCAAGCCGACGAAGAGAAAGGAGAAGAAATCAAATACTTGGACGTGTGTTCGCTGTATCCCTACGTGTGCAAATATTGTCGCTTTCCTGTAGGGCACCCGCAATTGCTGACGGAACACATCGACCTGAAAAACATTCGACAATACGAAGGCTTGATCAAGTGCAAAGTTTTGCCTCCCACGAACCTATACCATCCCGTCTTACCTCACCATTGTCAAGGCAAACTGATGTTTCCCTTGTGCCGTACTTGTGCCGAAACGTGCAACCAAGACCAGCCTTGTCAGCACAGCCAGGAAGAACGGGCCTTGACGGGAACCTGGGTCAGCGTAGAATTGTTCAAAGCTCTGGACATGGGATACCAACTGTTAGAAGTGTACGAAATTTGTCACTTTCCCAAGACACAACAATACCACAAGGGTGATCCCAGTCAGAAAGGCATTTTCGCCGACTACGTGGATGCCTTTTTGAAACTGAAGCAACAAGCCAGCGGCTATCCTTCCTGGTGTCACACTCCCGAAGACCAAATAAAATTCAAAGAGAAATACTTTGAACAAGAAGGCATCACTTTAGACCACATCGAGAAAAACGAAGGCAGGCGATCGTTTGCCAAAGTGATGTTAAATTGCTTGTGGGGTAAAATGGCACAACGACCGTGTTTACCCAAGACGGAATATTTGACAGAACCTTCCCGCTACTTCCAGATGATTCACGACAAAACCAAATACATGAAACACGTGGACGTCGTTCGAGAGAATTTGATCTTGGTCAATTACGAAGAAGATCTGGACTTTGTACAAGACGACCCTTTTGGAAATGTCATCATTGCGGCTTACGTGACAGCTCATGCTCGCTTAAAATTGTACGTAGCTTTAGAACTGTTAGAAGAACGCGTCCTGTACTTTGACACGGACAGTTGCATTTACATCCATCACCCGATTCAACAGCACCCTGACATCGAAGGAGACCGTTTAGGAGCCTGGACAGACGAGCATCCCGACGACAAGATTCTAAATTTCTTTAGTGGCGGTCCCAAAAATTACGGCTACGAATACCGGGACAAACAAGGAGAAGTGCACACGACGTGCAAAGTGAAAGGACTGACTCTGAATTATCGTACCAGTCGAGTGGTCAACTTTGGGGTATTGAAAGAAGCCTTGCAATCGGGAGAGGATGGAAACTTTAAAGTGACCACTCACCAACCGAACAAGATTGTACGTTTACCCACTCACCACATCGTCAGTCGACCTTTGGAAAAAGTTTATCAAATTGTATACCAGAAGCGAGTGCGACTTCCCAATCATTTCACCTTACCGTATGGACACGTTGGTATAAAACATTGGTTGTAAGAGGATAGCCACCCACCAGAAAGATGACTTCGCCACAGCAAGAATCGAGTGAGAAACCCGATGAGAACTCCAAGTTCAAACCCTACCATTTTCCAGTCTTCTTACCTGACTATTGTGATTGTGCCCGTCGATTGGACACGTTTCAGAAATGGCCTACGGATAGGGAAGGATTACCTTCTTCGCATGTTTTAGCTAGAACAGGATTTGTCTACTTGGGACCTGAGTCAGGATTGGGATACGAGGTACAGTGTTTCGCTTGCGGACTGAAGTTACGAATGGATCTATGTATCTATAAAGATTCAGCTATTCTGGAACATGCTCGATGGTCTCCGCACTGCCCTTACCTTTCTATGGCCTTTCCACCCATCACACTACGGTACAATGTTGACGGTACCTTAGAGACGGTACCTTCCGAAACAAGACATAAAAAACGTAAAAAAGGAAAGATGTACAAGCTGGAGACTGCATTGCGACTAGTATAAAAAGGGGCCTATGGTCAAGATCGATAGTTCATTGTGACTACCAAGACCGAGCGAACAAGATGAATACTTTGAAAGAGACATCGTTCCAGTTTGGGGATTGTAAAAAAGCTGTATCTTTCTCTAGTGTGTCTAATACTGGATGGATAAGACCCAGGCATTGCGACGGAAAATGTCCGGAAGGAAACTGCGATTGTCCATGTGGTTACCATTGTAATTGCGTAACGGAGTTTGCAGACGAGTGCGATTGTGAGCCTTGCGATGGGACCGATGCTGTACGTTGTGACCTGAGCGATGCCGTAAAGCATCATGGGAACTTTAGTGCCCCTACCCCTATCATGGAAAGTGATGCTGTGCGTGTCAAACCTGTGGGGTGCGAAAGCGATGCTGCTCGTCCTCTTGGACATTTTACTGGGTTTCGTTTTAAAGGGGAATGTTCACCTTCACGTCTACCCCCCTACGGATGTCATCCAGCCCTGAGCAAACTCCTGTTCCTGTCACCCAACCCTCATCGAAACGAACCTGTGAAAGACGAATATTCGTTTCCTGTGCGTTTGTCGGAATACTGCGACTTTGAAAATCGTCTTCAATCGTTCAAAGGAAAATGGCCAAAGTATCTGGGAGGACCGACCCCCGAAGAATTAGCCAGAGCCGGATTTTTCTACTTGGGCGAAGGAGATAAAGTCAAGTGCTTCAGTTGCGGTGTGTCACTTCACCACTGGGAACCGCAAGATTCGGCCTACGTTGAACATGCTCGATGGTCACCGAATTGTCATTACTTACCCTTAGTGGGACCGAGACATTGAAGTAACTTCTTACCATAATAATTTGTTCATGGATACTTTACAAGAGAACATTCGTGCTTTGCCTGTGGAGTTGAGAGAACGCATTTTCCGAGAGCTGGTCAAAATACAAGTGAAACGTAAAGAACAATTGCATCCGTTACGTCACCGGTGTTTGAACCACTGGTACCTGAAGGCTATACAAGGATTGATTCAATTGAAAGTGTTCCATCGGACAGACATTGATCAACGATCCTCTAGTTTTAAAAAGGATTGGTTTGGTATGGACGGTTGTAGTTACATCATTGTAAACGTACTGCATCGAATTCCAGAGGAAGAGTTAACGAATTACCAACATCTTAAACACAATGTCAACTTGGTGAAAGAGGAAACTTCTGAACGAATTGTAATGTGTAGATTAGTGACTCAACGATTTAAATTCGACACTGAAGTGAAACCATGTTTGTGCAAAGAGTACATTTCTTGTGTCAGACCAAAGAGGAATTAGTATGACCTATTCATGGATACTTTGCTAGAGAACATTCGTGCTTTGCCTGTGGAGTTGAGAGAACGCATTTACCGAGAACTGATCAAAATACAAGTGAAACGCAAACTCAAAGTGATTCATCCGTTTTTAAATTATGTTCTGTTCCAAAGTACAAGAAGACTGATTATGAGTGGATATTACATTAGACACAAAGTTAAACGAGGCTATTGGTCACCACCCAACGATTCCAAAAACAGTGTATATAATTATGGATACTTTACAAGAGTACATTTTGGGCTTGCCTGAGGAGTTGAGAGAAAGGATTTACCGAGAGCTGGTGAAAATATAAGTGAAACGTAAAGAACAATTGCATCCGTTACGTCACCAGATCTTTAACCACTGGTACCTGAATGGTATAAGAGAACTGATTCGTCAGAAATTGTTTCAGTGGTCAGACCTTGTTCAATACTTCCAGGCCCCCGATGATTCAAGTGTTGATCATTTTGGTTACTTCGAGATTCACCTAGAGCAACCCATTGAGGAAGACAAGGTAAAGGATTACCAACATTTGTTACGTGGAATCTACTTAGCGGAAGAGGAAACACCTAAACGAACTCTGACGTTTCGGTTACAGTATGCAAGATTTACATTCCCAACTGGAAAACGAAGATCTCTGGCTAGAAAGTACGTGTATTCTTTTCGAAACAAAGAGACTATAAAAACAGGCAGTTATGCCACGACTTATGTCGTATGTCATCCAACAGATTCCGTGGAAGGAACTCAATGACCATATTCAAACCGTGGATCATTACCATCAATTATTACAAGAATTGTATCCGTTCAATTTGGGACGACAAGTGGTGTGTGTCTTAGTGACTTGTTTTCTGGGATTTCGTTTACCAGCCGATTCTTTGTGGACTCTTTACGATCAGTACTTACCACCTCCATGGCCTTAAATGGTCACGAAAAACTCCTTTTGCTCAAAGCCTTGCGTTTTCATCTGGATACTTCTCGACCTCAACAGGAAAAAAAGATTCGTCAACTTTTAGCGACCCAAGACGTGTATGACGATGTGTGTGTAGCTTGTGACTTACACCCCCATTGGACAGATGTTCGTGATTGGAAAAAGGGGGGTTTTGAGGCTTGGGCCCAAGAAGTGGCCCAGTATGCACGAGAGTTGTTCAAGGAAAAAAGTTACTTTTCAACCTGTGTTAGTGACGGTGCCAGAAGAACCCGTCACCGAGAACAACCACTCGCTTCAGGACAGGACTGTCATGGACAGGCCTGAAAGGTCATTCCGGGAGGACACTTGTGTGACAATACCTCATGTAGAGACTGTAAGAACATTACACACTGTCCCTAGGACATCTTCGTTACCCAAAACATGTTGTACAGACACTTGTTTATATTCCACTTTGATTGTTTTGATGTGTTTTTTATTCCTGTACATCACTATTTGGGTTGTATGTATTTTTGTCTTTCGTGTTCATATTTGAAACATTCAATAAACGTGTTCTGAAAAAGTATATAAACTCTTGTCTTGTTTGTTTTTTCGTGTCACAAGTGACATTTCTCACACCATGGCTGCCTCTACTGTCTCTGCTCCCTCTTCCTCTACTGTCAAAGTCATCGACGAACACTTAGATCGTGCCAGTTGGGAGGCTTTGTATCTTCGCCATCCCTTTAACATGCTCATTGCTGGACCTAGCGGTTCTGGCAAAACCGAATTCGTCAAACGTTTGATCGAACATAAACATCATTTGATCGATCGGCCCCCTCAACGGATCGTGTGGTGTTACAAAGAGTGGCAATCGGCGTACAGCCTCTTGCGAGAAAGTCAAGGCGATTCCATCGTGTTTGTGGAAGGCATTCCTAAAGAAGACGACGGCATCGTCTCTGACTCCCGTCTAACCCATTTGGTCATTTTCGACGACATGTTAGGAGAAGACGAAGAAGAAATTAAATTGTGGTTCACGCGCAAAGGGCATCACCGTAATGCCAGTGTCGTTTACATCACCCAAAATTTGTTTCAACAAAGTAAAGCCCATCGCACCATCAGTCTCAATGCGCATTACGTGGTCTTGTTTAAAAGCCCTCGAGATAAATCGCAAGTGCAAGTCTTAGCCAAACAGTTAGGAACGCCTTGGCTGACTCAGGCGTACGACGATGCCACTCAAACGCCACACGCCTATTTACTCGTCGATTTGAAACCTACGACCCCCGAGGATTTGCGATTTCGTACCCACTTGTTTCACCACTGGTGCCAAGACGGAGGGCCTGTCCTGTACACGTCTCCGTCCTCGACTTCATTTCACTCCCCATGAAAAAAATCTATAAAAACCTCAGACCCTTTTTCGTCTGTCTCACACAGTGTGAACATGACGTCCCTTCAGTCGCATCTTCCCGTCAAATTGATTCGTGCCTTGTATGGCATCAGTCGAGAAAAAGATCCACAAACACGAGCCCGTGTCTTAGAAGCTAGTCTCAAAGAAGTCTTACGATGGTTCACGGTGACGGCACGTCAATTACTCCAAGGAATCATTCAGATTCCTCATCAAACCAAACGCTTTTTCGATCGAAACAAAGTCGCTTTGGTCCAACTGGCCGATCCCCGCATCGACACTCAAACCAAAAAACAAATCATTTTGAAACCTGGAGGGAGCGGTACTCTAGGAGGGGTCATCATTCGCTCACTCTTAAGATGGGATCCTAATGCCCCCAAAGTTATCCCCAAGACAAAAGTCCAACGAAGCCCCAAGAAGAAAAAGAAAAAGACCAGGTCCCCAAGAAGAATAACTTCTCCAGTGGCAGGACCCTCCTCTTACCAGACACCACCACCATCACCCCGGAAAAAGAAAAGAAGCCCCCAGAAAAAGAAACAGAGAAAAAGTCCCCAGAAAAAGAAAAGTCCACAGAAGAAGAAAACTAGTCGCAAGAGAGGCACTTCGGCCAGGACGCAACCTTACACTCGCAAGCCACGACCTGCCACGTCTCCGGCAGCCTCACGTTTGTCCACTTCTCCGTTGATGTCACCAGGAACTGAAGAGTACTTGGAGACGTTGATTACACCAAGAACTTCTCCGTTGATGACCCCCAAAAGAACTTCCCCAGTGGCAGGACCTTCCAATTTAGCGGCAGTGGCTGCTGCTCACAAAGTACCTTCTCCCAAAATCAAAGTCCATGAAAGATCGGGCATGTTACAAAGTTTACTGGATTTGTCCAAGCAAGAACTGGCTCGATTTAGTCCGTTACGTACCACTGCACGACGTGTCATGCCTGCCCTCAAACTGATAAAACGTAAAGACAATCAGTGGCGACGAGTTCCAGTATAAAAAAGGCCTGTGACCGAGGAGGGTATCAGTGTTTTTAGGTGCTCCTAAAGACTCAAAGATGTCACCCTCCAGAAAACCCCAAGGAAAGAAAAGGAAAGGACTACCACCACGTTTAGCCAAACATGGGGACCTGTTATCTGTCCTGTCCAAAGCTTCTCCACCCCTACGAAAAAAAACTCATTCAAACGGCCTCCAAAGAGGTCATCGATACCGTGTGCGAATGTTGTTTGAACGTTTTGAAAGGCACGATCCCTTTGTCCAAACACCAGAAACAATGCTTAGGCAAACATCGTCACGTTCTTCGGAAAATGGTTCAAAAGAAAATTCCCATTCGTCAAAAATAGAAGATGTTGGTCCAACGTGGAGGCATTTTACCTCTCTTGTTAGGCCCCATACTGAAAGGAGTCTTGGGAACCATGTTGGGAGGACTGGTGGGAGCAAGATAAAAAGGCCTTCGGAAGTCCCAAGATCTCAGAATTCACCCCTGACAACCCCATGGAAGGACGAAAACTAGCTTTAGTGCCTTACAAACGATGGATGGAATACCATCGGTGGCAAGAACAACGCACCCCGCATTTACCTCCCAATCCCAATTTGAGCGAGATGTCCCAGTTACAACACGAATTGCAATCCTTGATGGATCGCCAAGATTTGTCCGAAACAGAAAAATCGCAAAAGTACGGTCAACTCTTGCAACGACTGCAACTCTTTCACCAGAAAGCTTTAGACGAAACAGCTCTACCCACTCTGAAAGATTTTAAGACCTTGATGAAAAGTCCAGCACCATCACCAGTACCAGTACCAGTACCAGTACCACCAGTACCCGTGACCAAGACAGAAAAAGGAAAAGAAGAAGAAGAAGAAGGATTTCAAACTCCACCAGAAAAAGTACGCAAGTTAACAACACCACCTACCTCCAGAATTGGATGGATTAAAAAGATGATGGCCACCCCTTCTTCCTCACAAGAGAAAAAGAAAGTGAAGACAGAAGTGAAGACAGAAGTGAAACAAGAACCGATATCCCCTGCTCAGACATCCTCTTCCTCTTCGACACCTATTGCTGGCCGCACACGCAAAGCCTTGCAATCCAAGAAAATACCCCAAGAAAAAAAGAGTAGCCTCTTCCAAGAGTGGGTGCCTTATTAAGACACCAACCAACACAAAAAATGGAAAAAGTCTTAGCCAGCATTTACTACGATCCCTCCCATCCTGCAGGTTACGCAGGAGTTCAAAAATTGTATCGTGCTGCCAAAACGCGACTGAAAAGTCTCCGTTTACCTCAAGTGCAACGATGGTTACAAGAACAAGCTACCTACACTTTACACAAACCCATTCGGCGCAAGTTTGCCAGAAGTCGCACCCGAGTGGAAGGCATCGATCATCAATGGCAAGCCGATTTAGCCGATGTCTCTCATTTGGCCAGCTACAATCGTGGTTACAAATATTTGTTTTGTGTCATCGACGTCTTTTCCAAATTTGCCTGGGTCGTGCCTTTGACTTCCAAATCGAGCAGCGAGTTAGTGCGAGCCCTGCAACGAGTGTTGAAACAAAGCGGTCGTCACCCTCTTCGATGGCAAACGGACAAAGGCACCGAATTTCTGAACCAGGCTTTCCAAAAAGAATTAAAGAAACGTGACATTCATTTTTTTACCACCGAGAATCCCGAAACCAAAGCGAGCATCGTGGAACGTTTTCAACGCACTTTGAAAGAACGCATATGGAAATATTTTACGCATCACCACACTCTGAAGTACATCGACATCTTACCGCACCTGGTGCAAGCGTACAACCAATCTTACCATCGAAGCATCGGACGTGCCCCGCAAGACGTGACTCCCGACAACGAAGTGCTGGTGTTTGAACGTCTGTTTGGTACGTCCCCGACGAGGGCTGTCCCCAAGAAAAGTGGAGAGTTGGCCGTAGGAGATTGGGTGCGCAATGGCAAAACCAAACGCACTTTCGACAAAGGTTACTTACCTAACTGGACGACCGAATTGTTTCGCGTCACTGGACGAGTGCATGGCCGTCATCCTGCCGTCTATAAATTGGAAGACATGAACGGAGAAGTACTCAAAGGAACGTTTTATTTGTCCGAGTTACAACGTGTCACCAAAAAAGAAGACGACGTGTACGACATCGAAAGCATTCTCGAACGCAGAACCCGTAAAGTGGGCAAACGACGTGTCAAAGAAGTCAAAGTACGTTGGAAAGGATATCCACCCAGTTTCGATTCTTGGATCGACGCTTCGCAAGTCATCGACTATAAAAAGAAGAAGTGACCATCATGCCCTTTCACACAGCAGACGCAGCTACGTCGACCACTCCTTCTTCACCTAGTTCTTCTGTGCAAGATTTACAAAAACAACCCTTGTGGGTGTGGTGTGGAGAACGTGTGCCTAAAACGCAAATCGTCTTTTTCTGCCAAATCTTCGTGGTGTATTGTGTCATCGGGGCAGCCATCGCCAATTTGAGTTTGCAACAAGGAGACAAACAATTGTGGACCATTTTATTGAGCAGTTGCATCGGTTACCTGCTTCCCAATCCCTCCCTGAAATTCTCCTCGAACGGGAACCCCGGGAACCTTGTGTCCAGTGCCAGTGTCAGTCACCACTTCAATCACAACCAGAACCCCATTTTAGACGGAGACACGCCTCTGACGTCCAGTAACCCCTCTGAGAGCCACAGAACTCTGGAATTATGAGTCAGGAAAACCAATTTTACTTAACCTTACCCAGTGACAGTTCCATGGAGGTGTTTCCCCACAACACGTTGTGCTGTTACACGGCCAAATTACCTCAGGCCATCCCCTTAGATCACGAAGCCCATTGGGAAGTGGCTTTAGTAGAAATGATTCACCCGACCCAAGTCCTCAATGTCCTTCCCAATCAAAATGTTTTTGATGTGGAAGTTCATGACGAGCAATTGCAACAGGAGTTGGATAAGAAAGTCAACTATGACAAGAAAACTCGTACACAAAATTTCACCACCTATCACTTGTTCATTCCCCCAGGGTATTATTTTAGTGGTCAACATTTGGTCAACACCATAGCTGCCAAGTTTAATGGCGTGTTTGGGAAAGCTTTGGAGAATGTCAGCAAAAGTGTCACCATGGAGTACCACAAAGTAGCTCGTCGCTTCTCGATGAAATTTGAGCGGAGTAAACTCATGTCCATTTTATTTTGTCCTGAATTGTTTGACATGTTGGGCGGAGACATGAACCTGAGAATGACCATACTCAAGAACAACGAATTACCCATCGTTTACGACAACGAGTCTTTTAGCAAGTTATTTCGTACCCCAGTAGAACTGAACCAAGGACTGAATTTGATGTTCGTGTATTCCGATGTGGTGGAATACAACGTGCTGGGACACACCTCCGTACCGTTACTACGTGTCATTCCTTTCAAAGTGGATTCTGCCGCGAACGCTGACGAGGAAGGTGGAAACACTTACCACGTCCACCGCGAATTTGTCCATCCTCACTATTTGCCCGTTAGCAAGTCGTATTTGGACACGGTCAACATTACTATAAAAGGAGATCTGGGACAAAATATTCCATTCACCAAAGGAAAAGTCACGGTGAAACTCCATTTTCGAAAACGGTTCTCTCACGATTCGTAAGTAAGTCATGTATCCAGTGTACCAAGGGGTTGCTCGACAGCGAGGACAGGGTTTAGGAGACATGTTAAAATCAGCCTTTCGTTCGGTGGCCCCGGTGTTGAAACCGATGGTGACACGCGGATTGCACGCCTTGAAAGATGCGGCACTGACGCAAGGCAAAGAATTTCTCCAAAATGTCATCATCGACAAACAAAACCCTAAAGAAGCCTTCATGAGGGCAGGGAAAAATGTCTTGCTGCAAACGGGTAAAGACATTTTAGGCCGACGAGACACACCTATAAATGCCCTGCACGCTACCGAATCAGGCATTCAGCAAGGACAAGGCAGAAAGAGACGACGAAGAAAACACCCTTTCACCAGACTTCAAGCTAGAAAGGCCAAGAAAAGAAGAACCGTTCGAGACTTAGACGTTTTCGATTATTGAGACACAGCAACAAAAAATGATGCACCGAGAGTCTTGCGCTTGTTCCAAGACGGAACTGGATATGTTTGCCATGCCCCCCACCATGATGACGATGCAAGAATCCCAGTGGGTGGAATTTCATCCCGTCTCCTCATTGACTGATTCCGCTCCCATCGAGTTTGAAATCAAAGGACAGCCCGAAGATTACATCGATCTGAATAGTAGTTACCTATACTTGAAAGTGAAAGTGATCGAACCACCCAACGCTAACATAGACGCTGATGAAGCAGTAGCTTCCGTCAACAATTTCATGCATTCCTTGTTCAGCGAAGTGGATTTGTACTTGAATAACAAACTGGTCAGCAGCAGCATGGATACTTACCCTTATCGAGCCTACCTGGAAAATCTCTTGACGTACGGAAAAGAAGCCAAGAACACTCATCTGGATGCTTGCGTGGTATGGAAACCTGACCAGGCGACTAGGTTCAACAAAGTTACACTTGTTGCTGGGGAGGATCCAAGTACAACGGGATTTGTAGAACGACAAAAGAAAATTGCTGGAAGTCGTAGTTTAGAACTAACGGATCGCTTGCATTTGGACATGTGGTTACAAGAAAAGTATTTGCTAAACGGGGTAGATATCCGCCTGAGACTGAATCGGAGCAGTGCCGCTTTCCATTTGATGGCTGCTGCTGATGCCACTTACAAAACCAAAATCGAAGAAGCCAGACTCTACGTGCGACGTGTGGAAGTGCTGCCTAAAGTAGGTAACGACATCAGTCAGACGTTGAGCAGAACGACCGCCAAGTATCCAATACGTCGCGTGGAAGTGAAAACCTTCACCATTCCTGCTGGACAGCGATCCATGATCGAAGATCATCTGTTCCAAGGACAGGTACCCAAGCGTTTGATTGTTGGTATCGTCAAGAATTCAGCTTTCAATGGAGCCTACAATGAAAATCCTTTCTACTTTAATCATTACAATGTGTCCAAGATTGAAGTCAGTCGCGATGGCAAGACCTTGTGTACCCGACCCTTTGAGCCTAACTTTGGTGCCGCAAAGAATTATTTGAGATCGTACTTGTCCCTGTACGAAGCTACCGGACAGTTAGGAACCAACACCAGTCACGGCATTACGTACGACGATTATGCAGGAGGCTACGCTTTGTGGGCTTTCGATTTCACTCCAGACCAAGGCAGCGACGAGGGACATTTCCACCCTATAAAATCTGGCCAGATTCGTGTGGAAATTCAGTTTGCGAGTCCACTGGATGCAGGGAACACAGTGAACGTCATCCTGTATGCAGAATTCGATAATACCATAGAAATCAACAGTTTGAGAGAAGTCATTCTAGATTGCTAGAAGTCATGGAAGACTGTTATCCCTCTTTACCTAGTGGAGAAACGTTGGACATGAAATGTAAGGAGACTGTGGAAGAAGAAGTGATCATGATGAAGTCAAGATGGCCAGAACAAGAAGCCCATTTAGTCTCCTGTTTTGCCAAACACTTGGTCGACAAAATGACGGAATTGATCAAGAAAAATTGTTATGGATGTCAAAACGATCATCCCAGTCAAATTCAACACGATAAATGCCTGATGTTGAGTCAAGAAGAAAAATTGGACGAGTATCTGGACGAAGCTTGGAGTCTCATCTCGAACAAAGACGTGTTGCACCAGTGGTATAAGACTTGCGTGAACATTCTTGTCCACCATTAACCACTCAAGAGATCCATCGTATCGAAGCTCTCCTGAATCAGAGTGAGGAAACAGAACGAATAACCGTTTATTCGTCAGACATTTTCAAGCAAAAAGTCAGGATCGAATTGACGACTTATTATTACCACACAAATGGATACCTGGGAACTTTATTACCTTTTGAACCACAGTTCGTATACGGCTTCTTGGAATCCTGTCGTCTGTGCTAAAGATGAACTCCCTCATCGCAAACCTAAAGACCATCAAGCTTACGTGATCAACACGGACGACAGTCATCTCCCAGGAACCCACTGGGTAGCCGTCTACTTTCCTCAAGAAGGCTGTGTGGAATATTTCGATTCGTACGGATTGCCCCCTTTGGAAGACGATATCATCGACTTTATGAGAAGAAATGCTCAAACCACCCGATTCAATAACGTGAAATTACAAGGCACAGATTCCTTGGTGTGTGGACAGTACTGTGTGTATTTTCTGCATCATCGCAGCCTGGGCTATTCCTTAGAACATCTAGTGACTCATTTTGATCCTCGTTCTTCTGCTAGAAACGATGTGAAAGTAGATCGATGGTTTTGTGACCATTATGCTTATCTTTTGTCTCAAGCTAGGAAACGTAGTGTCCATCAATGGCCTAATGATTTCCAACAGTGGAAATCACAATTTCATTCACAACGTTGTCAGCCTTGTTCAAAGTAGATTGTACTTGAAGAAAAAAATGTTTGTGATTTGAAAAAAATTGTTTGATGTTATAGTGTTGGATTATTGTTAAAAATGTTGTTGTTTAGTGTTAAGTGATTTTTGAATAAAAAATGTTGTGTTTAGAAAAAAATGCCTTTGTCTTTTGTTTAGCTATAAGAATGTTGGATTGATGCTCTTTCATTTCTTACTATCCCTCTCATGAACGTTGCGACTCGAAAACCGTGTGGGGGATGTTTTCCTTCACGTCCGCGCTTTGACTTTAAGAACCGGTTTGTTCCCAGTCTAACCATCCATTGTCGACTCATCCTCCTAGGAAGATGTGCTCCAAACTAGCTAAGCTCAACGAAGCCTACGTGAATTTGCATAGGGTCAGACACAGTCTGATACCGAAGCCAGAAGAAATAGAGAATGTGAGAATGTTAAAAATCACTGAAGACCTGATAGAAGAGCTCTTCAGAGAAGAAATGAACAGGGAAAAAGAAGAATGGACAGAGAAGTACAGACTTCAGAGACAGCAGCAACAGCAGCAGCAACAGCAGCAGCAGCAACCTGAAGCTGACAGAGGCTTTGTCGATTGTCGTATCGACACCAAAGAATTCTTCTTCTCTTTCCGAAGAAGCAGACCTATCGCCAGAAAGTCTATCCTCAGAGGACATCGCATTCTTAGAAACTAAAAAAGAATGCCATAACAAAACAAAAAACCGCCCTTTTCAGGGCTACCCAATAGTCTAGAAAAGAAATAACCATCAATTTGCCAATGTGTGTAGGTAGAGTAGTGTGAATATAAACACTAACTCTTTTTTAATGTGTGAGGGTATGTGTTGGTGTGTTAGTGTTTATAAGAGCTCAGGTATGTTTGTGTGAATAGTAGATTATGGGTTTATTAATTGTTTCTTAGCGTATGTGGAGAGTATAGTTGGGGTTATATTATATGAAATGAAAAAGTAGGGGATGTTTTCCTTCACGTCCGCGCGTTGTTCGGTCATGATCTAGGTAAGATCAATTTTATGTTTTTAGGGGATGTTTTCCTTCACGTACGCGCTTTCAGTATAAAACTAACAGTGTTGGCCATTGGAACCCATTCTACGGAATAAGTAAACAAGAAGATGCCAGCAGCTTCAGCTTTATACAACGATCTTATGGGAAGTTGGTATTGGATGGTAAATGGATTGAGTGTAGTAGAAAGGGTTGAACAGGAATGGAGGTATGCAGTGACAAAAGACTTCGTCTCAAGACAAGTAACCAGCCTCCACTTATCCGTAAATATTGTAAAAGAAATGATAGAGGATGAGGAGAAGAGAATCAGAGGTTTAATTAACCCACCGTATGTCAAAGTGGGTAAGTTAAAAGAAGCGATAGATCATGTGACAAGTGCAAGGTGCTTTCTAGAAGACATTGTAGAATGGACAGATTGGTGTTTCGCGAAGTGGGGGTTAGAAAAACTTAAGAAAGCTGAAGAACTAATGAGGAATGTGCTGACCGAAGAGGTCAAGAAGATCAAAGAAAAGTGGTCAAAGGAAAGAAAAGAAGAAGAAAATAGAAAAAAAAGGGATGAATTCGAAAAACTGAACACAAACTGGATGAAAATCCAAGAGAAGTTCCGGGCCATGGGCCACCCGGACTGGTTGCCGGAAACAGAAAAGAAAAAGAAGAAAGGAATGATGGACAAAATAAGAGGATGGTGGAAGAAGTTAAGAAGTTAAAAGAAGAAGAAGAAGAAGAAAAAACCCAAAGGCCCTTTTCAGGGCCAGCCATATTTCTCGAAAAGAGATAGCCTTTCAATTGCCTACCCGTTTTTTTTTTAAAAAATTAAAAAAAAAATCCCATGTTAAATTCCCCTTGTACGTATATGTTCCCACGATTTATTCCCATGTTAAATTTCCCTTGTACGTATATGTTCCCACGATTTTTCGCCATGTTAAATTTCCATTGTACGTATATGTTCCCAAGGGGGTCTGTAAATGCTAATTTCCATTGTACGTGTTCGTCTTGGCATCCGTCCGTCTACGAGAGACGATGGCATAGCTCCAAAGTACGCTTTTGCTTATCCTTCTTTTTAGCTCTCTTTTCAGCTTGCTTTATTCTTCTCTTTTCCTCTGCGTTTTGAACTCCCTGCCTGACAGCTAGACGCCAGCTGAAACGGTTGTTTGCACAGCTCTCCCAGTCGTTGACATTGATGTTGGCTGTCTTCATATCCTTCTTGCAAACATCTTTGTAGCGCAGATGTGGTCGTCCAGTTGGTCGTGCACCTTCTGCTAACTCCCCATATAACAGGTCCTTGGGAATGCGACCTGGGTCCATTCTCTTGACATGGCCGAGCCAGCGAAGGCGCCTCTCGCTGAGTATGGAGAACATGCTGTTCATGTTGGCGCGTTCTAGAACCTCTGTGTTGGGTACTTTGTCCTGCCACTGGATGTGCAGAATGCGCCGCAGACATCTCAGGTGGAAGCTGTTGAGTTTCCTCTCGTGTCTTGCATAGGTGGTCCATGTTTCGCTGCTGTAGAGAAGTGAGCTGAGCACGCACGCTTAGTAGACACGCAGTTTGGTCTTCTCTGTGAGGTTGGGGTTGTTCCAGACCCTCTGGTTAAGTCTGGCCATCACTGCTGCTGCCTTGGCAATCCTGCCGCCCACCTCAGAATCAATGGAGAGTGAGCTGGAGATGTTAGACCCGAGGTATGTGAAGTTCTCGACAACTTCCAAATTGTACCCATCGATGGAGACAGAGGGAGGGGAGTCTGTGTCCTGTGCCATGACATTTGTTTTCTTCAAACTGATGGTCAGTCCAAATTCCTTACATGCATGGGAGAGGCAGCATACCAGCTGCTGCAGTCCATCTTCCGTGTGTGATGTCAAGGCTGCATCGTCGGCAAAGAGCAATTCACGGATGAGTACCTCTGTGACTTTAGTCTTAGCACGGAGACGGGCGATGTTGAACAGCTTGCCGTCAGCCCTGGTATGAATGTACACTCCCTCGCTGCAGTCCTTGAATGCGTACTGGAGAAGCATGGAGAAGAAGATGGCAAAGAGCGTCGGTGCAAGGACACAGCCTTGTTTGACTCCGCTAACAACTGGGAATGCTTCAGATGTTGCGCCATTGAAGCACACTGTGCTGTGCATGTTCTCGTGGAACGACATAATGACAGCAAGCAGACGTGGGGGGCAGCCGATCAACTGCAGAAGTCTGAAGAGTCCACTCCGACTAACCATGTCAAACGCCTTCGTCAGGTCTATGAAGGCAATGTAGAGGTGCATCCGCTGCTCGCGACACTTCTCCTGCAGCTGACGTAGTGAGAAGATCATGTCTACAGTTGACCTGCCGGCTCGAAATCCACACTGGGATTCTGGGTAGACGCGGGAGGCTAGGATCTGCAAGCGTGCCAAGGCAACACGGGCGAAGGCCTTTCCGACGATGCTGAGGAGGGAGATGCCCCGATAGTTGTTGCAGTCGCTACGGTCTCCTTTGTTTTTGTACAAAGTGACGATGTTGGCATCACGCATGTCCTGTGGGATGTATCCCTGTTCCCAGCAAAGGCAGAGGAGTGTGTGTAGGGGCTGGAGCAGTGCTGGTTTTCCGCTCTTGAGGACTTCAGGCGGAATGCCGTCGCTTCCAGGAGCCTTCCCACAGGCAAGGCAATCGATGGCTTTTCCGAGCTCTTCCAGGGTGGGCTGTGTGTCTAGCTCCTCCATGACAGGCAGGTCTGGAATGGCGTCCAGGGCAGTTCCAGTGACATTGTTTTGGGTTGCATATAGCTCGAGATAGTGCTCAACCCATCGCTGCAGTTGTTTCCCCTGGTCTGTGATGACTTCGCCCGTCTTGGACTTGAGGGAGGCGGTCTTGTAGCTGGGGGGGCCTGTCGCTTTTTTGATACCCTCATACATTCCTCTTGTATCCCCGGTGTCAGCAGCTGTCTGTATACTGTTGCAAAGGTTCAGCCAGTAGGTGTTGGCACAGCGGCGGGCGGTCTTCTGGGCGTTATTCCTTGCAATCCTGAGGGCTTGAGGGCTTGTAGTGTTCTGGGGCTAGGTGCAGCCTTCTATGCCAGAAGGGCTTTCCTCTTTGCCTCAGTCACGGGCTCCATCTCCTCCCAGTTTGCCTCATACCAGTCGACATTCTTTCGCTCCCTCTTCCCGTAAGCTGTGATGGCTGATTTGTACACAGAGTCACGGATATGGGACCACTTGGAATCAATGGTGTCATCAGGTGTCACTTTGGTGAGGGCTTCCTTCAGTTTGCTGATGAACTGCTGTGTTTTCTCTGGGTTGCTTGCACAGTAGGTGTTGATACGTGGGTGACCCTTCTTCTTGGCGTGGTGCAGCTTCTTGGGTAATATTCGCACCTTGCTGGCCACCAGGGAATGGTCCGTGTCACAATCGGCACTGTGGTAGCTGCGGGTAAGGAGGACACTGGCCAGTTCTGCACGCCTGGTGATGACGAGGTCTAGCTGGTGCCAGTGGCGTGAACGTGGGTGTCTCCACGACACCTGGTGGATCTCCTTGCATTTGAAGAAAGTGTTTGTCACACATAGGCTGTGGGAGCAGCACATCTCCAGCAGTCGCTGACCATTCTCGTTGATCTTGCCCCTTCCGTAAAAACCGAGACAGGTGGACCAGGCCTCATGGTCAGCTCCCACTCTAGCATTGAAGTCTCCTAGTAAGTAAAGGCTTTCATTGTTGGGGATACTGGATATTGCCTGATCCAGAACCTCATAAAACTTGTCTTTCTCCTCGTAGGTGGAGTAGAGGGTTGGGGCATACACACTGAAGATGTTGACCGGGCCTAAGGATGTTGACAGCCGGAGGGCAAGGATTCTCTCAGTAGCTGATGATGGAGGTTCAATGAAGGCGATTAGCGTGTTCTTGACGGCAAAGCCTACACCATGCTGCCTAGGTTCATCCAAGGGCTTCCCCTGCCAAAAGAATGTGTAATTGGCTTCCCTGATGGTGCCGCTGTCAGCCAGTCGGGTCTCCTGGAGGCAGGCAATGTCGATGTTCAGTCGGGAGAGTTCTCTGTCAATGACGGCAGTCTTCCGTGCATCGTCGATCTGCTGTAGGTCAGTGGTCAATCCAGGACACATGGTCCTGATGTTCCAGGTTGCAAAACGAAGAGTTGGAGTCTGTTTATTTCTTCTTTTAGTCTTTCCTGGTGCAGAGTTTTGTGGCCCACTTGTCGAGATGGTTCTCTAAGCTCCACGCACCCAGTGAAGCTGGCAGGCCATGGCGGGCAGCACCTTACTGACTGGGGGCTGCCCAGCTTGAGGCGGGCGGTAGCTGTCCAGTGAGACCTGATGATCTCTCCCACCGTCAGAAGTAACCCCTGGCGCCAAGCTCTACGCCAATCGAGCTTTGACTTAGAACCGGTAAACTGCTACTTCTAATGTTGTGCCGACGCCGTATGACGACGCTGGAGTGTCCTCTCCAGTGGAGCTATGAAGCCTGGGCAGGGTGGTATGGAGAATCAGCTGTTGCCCATGCAGCAGATCCCCCCTCTCCACGCAGCTGGTGTGCCCAAGGGAACGACGAATGCCGATACAGCTTGGCACCAACGGCGTCGCAGGAGTTGCCGGAATGACGTTGAAGTCAATGTCATACCGCCTTAGGGACTCCATCTCCGGATTTTCTGTCGGGGTTTACTCCCTTAGCCTTTCCCATGAGTGGGTATAGCCACAAGGCAGCAGAGGTTTGGAATCGGAGTTTTCCTTCTCCTAGATGAGCTACCATCCAAGGTTTACGAGTCCCGTCTACCCGAAGCAACTGGTTTTAAGGCGCCAGTGGGCCGCCTTCACCCCTTCTCCTGTTAGTAGAAAACATGGTCTGCCGGGCTTCAAATCTAAGCCACTCGCGTAGGCCAGGAGCTGGATTTTAGTTGACAGAGGCAGTAGGAGATGCAGGCCGTATGGGGCATTTTGGAGGATTGGGGCGCTTGTCTCCCACTCCCACCCCGGGCAATGTCAACCTTAGTATCCCTATTCACTACTACGATATCATCCTCCAGGACATCAGTGTCTATCTGTTTAATTTCCATTGGAGTTGAAATAACTGCTATTTTAGATCGCTTTCAATTCGTTTCAAAGGGAAATGGCACATAATATAAATACAACCTCTACGCGCAATGATGCATATAAAGGCCTTACAATTAGACTTGTATCTGTCTTTAGCACGGCAGGTATCATTAGGGATGCATTTCTCAACCACTTCTAATAATAGCAATCCTGTTTAAATGGTGAGATTGTTATGACTTTTGTCGTACTCAAACGAATGTTTTAGTAAATATCTAATTGCCATTAACCAACAAAGGTCTAACGGACATAAGCCAACAACAATCTAATGACATTAGCCAACAACAGTCTGATCAACATTAGCCATAACCAGTCTAACTGTCATTAGCCAACAACAATCTAATCGACATTAGCCAGCAACAAACTAATTGACATTAGGCAACATCAGTCTCATTGAAATTAACCAACAACAGTCTAATTGACATTATCCAAGAAAAGTCTAATCGATATTTGACTGCAATAGTCTAATCGACATTAGCCAACAAGTCACAAAGACAAAATTTACTTTGGTTAGCATTTCATTTATAACTGTACAAATAAGTAATATAAATTAGACAGATATATTGGAGAAACAAACAACATTTATATACAACTTCACGTATGTTTCTTTTCCATAATATTTTTATCAACTCAGATCTGGTTTCTAAGGTAGACTGAACAAGATATTCATTACATTGGCGGCGCATATATAAAAAATCTGAATATTAATCAACGTTCAGTTTAACTGAAGAAGAAAAATTATATATAATATTCGATACAATTTAGAGCTCCTGATCTGGTCACACAGTAAGCCGACGATGATGCTTCCTATGTGTTTCTACTGATGCTGGTGTTGTTCAACATGACTCATCCGATGCTAATTGTGGGGTAAAACAAATGTATCCTAAGCTAACTGACAACCAGTGGATAATCAAATGAAAAGCGGATACATTTCCATTGCTGTTCATATGGTGTTAGTACGGCTATTGCTTATTTATTTGTGAAGTCTACGTTTGCTTTTGTGGTCAATAAATAGAGACGATGGGTATATCCGTTAATTCGAAATTTCATGAGACGATAAAGCGGAGAATTAATTATCTCACTCCAACATATCATTGTATAACACACACTCACAGCAGGATGAAACCAGTATAAAATGTGTCAATATTTATACCAATGTTCCACCCAATTATACTGATTCAATCGGGTATGTTTTGTGTTGCTTGATACTAAGGTGAAAGAAAATGTTAGCAACGGCCTAGGTAAACAATTTGCTATACAACTTATTAAATTCATCACAATATTCTACATCTGTCAATTTAATATAAGACAATATCTTCGCAACATGTTAATATATACGATTATCTCTTCATAAGGGCAAAGTGCGGTAAGCATGTATCATAATGAAATTTTTTCAAAGTTATTATTGGAACTTTTAAACAGCGATATATACGATTATCTCTTCATAAAGGGCAAAGTGCTGTAAACATAACATTTTGCCAAAGTAAATATTGGGACTTTTAAACCGCAGACAAATACAGAAAATGAAGATGTTCAATTTATCACCTAAGTAAGGAAGTCCACAATACCACAAGAGTTCCCGATTCATACAGAACATTGAATTCTGTATTCCTTTCTTCTTCTTTGAAGGTTTTGATATAACATTTGCAAACATGGCTGACGGTGACATTTATGGTCACAAATTGAAAACTCTTTGTCTCCATTATGATATAATTACCCATTACCCATGAATGAGATGCGCAATCAGTTAAATGACAAATATAGAAATAGAATTGTTTTCTTTTACGACCCATCACTAGAGGGAAAAATAACCATCATTTGCTATAATTAGCATTACATCTGAAATAAATTAAAGGCTGTTCGGATACAGCGCAAAATGAGTAGAAAGAGCTATGCTAAGTATATTTTCAATCTCAGAATTAGGGAAAATGTCACTAAGTATACAAAGTCTTTCACGCATGATTTATTTCAAAGGTTTTCAATTGGAATAAGAGTTTACAGACACCACCAAGTAATCATTCCATGAATAATACAGACATATTGTTTAACATTAAATTTGAAATAATATATACTAAAACAAGACCTTGTTGTTCTACAAACGTTAGTATTCATAGGACTTCAAAATTGAATTTCCTCCAACCTAAAGCTAAGGTAAAGTAGTGATTTTTAATAACGTAAATGATTTCCAGATTGCATCGTACAAAGCATAATATGCTAAGTCGTATAGTTTTATTGTGGTATTAATAAATCTAAAAGTACAATAAGACTTCAACAGACCTATTTTGAATAACCTAATATGTTCATACCATATCCTGGCTCATTTTAATTGAGAATACTTCATGAAAACAATGGGACTGCAAATGCATGTTTGAGAATTGATAGCATTCAATCGCCTTGATGTAATCCAATGTAAAACAATGTATAATATCGTAACCTGTCGAATATATAAAATGTTAAACAAATGATTTCAGTAATCTTATCTGATTGTTGCAATTCTTCTAATAATTCAAAAACGTAGAGCACTTGCTTGGCCATGCGAAATCAAACGACTTGTACTGTTTGTTTGTTTGTTTTTTTTTTTTGTTTTTTTTTTTGTTTTTTTTTTAAAGTTTCACGAGTTAATACATATTGCAGTTTTAACTCATAATGAAAACAACAACTCTTTTATATGTTTCTAGAATTATATGCGTGTCATATGAAAGCTAATGTTTGAAGAAACAAATGGTTAGACCTGGGTGGGTGTATGCAGGTTCCTTTAAAAGATGCAAGTAAAACCAATTGTCTCAATTATATGATATGACCATTCAATACCTATATATGCTAAATAAACCTCTGACAAAAAAAGTATTTCAACACAGAACAGGGTATGTCATTAAATCCATGATTTCTAACAACCACACAGTTCTCAAAACCCCCTTAGTTATTTGGTTCACCGGTGTTCCAAGAAGTATATGATGCGGTTTGGCCATTCCACCACATCCATTCTCTGCTTTCACCCACTGCTTGAAGTCCAATCCAAATTTCATTTGTTAATGTCTCATTCATAACTGCATTAAAAAGTTTTAAAATATTAAATATTATAATTAAGACATGCTTATTCAACAATGTACGTATGTATGTATGTATGTGTGTATGTATGTATGTATGTATGCATATATGTATGTATGCATATATGTATGTATGTGTGCATATATGTATGTATGTGCCTTTGTAAATATGTTTCAAATCAACAGAACATCAGCAATGTTCATATTTATTGACGACAGTATGAAACTGCACCTAATATGTAACAAGCAGATTGACATATCTTAAAACTACATCGAAGTTATATATTTGATTGCTTGCTACAAATGAAAGAAACTTACCTAACGGTGTTTAGCACTCTGATGGAATTAGGAAAAAACCAACCTCGTGGTCATATTATTGGGTCTAAAGATATTATACAAGATTCTGAAGTGTCTAACATTCATTTTTCCTTCAGTAAGTCCCTTCTAGTCCGTTGTGTTTAGATTTAAGTTGCAAGGAATCAGTCATTGTCATGTTTACCCCGACCCAGAGTAGTCCAGTTGAAATACGTATAATCAAAGTAATTATGACAGGCCATTGTTTGATGTTAAACATTGCCGAAGGCTACCACTAACCCATTACGTAAGATTGTTGTGGCTAGAATTGGAGAGCCGGACATAGGAGTTGCGAAGCCACAGACAGACAATTATCACCTAGGTGTGGAAATGTTTCCCAAGATCAAAGGAAGTTGCCTGAAGAAGTGGGAGTGTCTTAACTTCTTTTCCCTGCAAACAGACAGACAGGTTTTACTGGCCGCTAAGACGATTGGACAGGGGCACAGCGCCACCCAGTCAGAATCGAGATAGGGGGGAGACATTGATTTGGGTACTATGATATCCCCGCGTCTTCCGGCAAGAGATAGTTCGCTGAGAGAAATTACCCAGAGTGGAGGTTAGCGTAACTCCGAATACCATTCGTTATTGGCGGGAAAATCTTAGAGCAGGAAATTCTAAGTAGAAAGTTTCAAATAAGCTTTGAGGGATAGACCAGTTACAGTTTGGTCACGTAGTCTCAGATAGAGAGACGGAGAAAAAGAGAAGAAAGGAGAGAACTCAGGACAAGTTGAAGTCTAGGAGCGAATTGGAGGAGGAGATAGTAGAGACGGAGGAAAGGAGAAGAAAGGAGAGAAGTCAGGAGAAGTTGAAGTCTGGGAGTGAAATTGGAGGAGGAGATAGTAGAGAGGGAAAATGAGACAAAGGAGGAGTTAGAGGAACGGAAGAAGGAAGGAATCAGCGGGAAAGAAATAGATGAGTAGATGCAAGGACAGGGGGAAAATCGAACTCACACTGTAAATCACGGGATGAATTAGGCTGTCACTTGGTCGAGGGAAAGACGAGTGATTGGAAGTTATCGTTTCAAATTATCACATTTATTAAATTGTTATTGATTGAATTTCAACTTAGTGTTCTCTATAATTTAACCGTCGGCATTGCTGACTGGGGGCTCAGAGCTGTAAAACTACCTCGTCACTAATTTAACTTTCTAACCTCACGAGCCAGGGTGGAACTTTCATCATAATTTAATTAAATTATATTGGAAGAACCCCACCCCAATGCGTGCAAACGTCACAGTCATTTAAAAATATTCATCAGAATTACAAAGCGGTTATTGACATGTTGGACTCAATCACTATTTTGGGACTTCTGTTAATTAATTCAAGCATATTCTGGACTCTATCAATGCGACACATCATCTCATTTAAGGTATATAGGCACATTAAAGATTTGATTTTTATTTGAACATAAATGATATTCAGTCGGAGTACACTATACTGCATATTTAATTGACAAAACTGAGAGTTCAATGTTAAATTTTTGCGTTGTTTTCTATATAAATCAATTATTTGTTAAACTATAATAAACAATATGATTTGCCTGTCTCTCTTGATTAGCCAGACATGTTACCCTTTGTATTTCTCCCTCTCTCCCTGTCTCCTTCTCAATATATATATATATATATATATATATATATATATATATATATATATATATATATATATATATATATATATATATATATATATGTAGATAGATAGAATAGATAAACAGACAAGCTGATATATAGATGGATAGATAGATAGATACATAGATAGATACATAGATATGTACATAGATAGATACATAGATATATAGATAGATAGACAGATAGATAGATACATAGATAGATACATATATATATAGATAGATAGACAGATAGATAGATAGATAGACAGATAGATACATAGATAGATAGATAGAAAGATACATATATAGATACATAGATACATATATAGATACATAGATAGATACATAAATACATAGATATATAGATATATAGCAACGCATGAGAAGCAACAAGTTAGTAAAATTATAATAATAATTTAGTTCACTAGAATACTAAATGAAAATGTAATGTTGAAATCTTACGGTATTGCGCATCAAATTCAAAAAAATCACAAGAAAAAGTCTCAAAAATAAACGAACATAATAAATGTTATTGGAAATCCAATTAAATCCAAGGCTAAACGTGTTTATGTGTCTGTTGCGACCTGTATTGTGATGTTTTACCGACATTCTTGATATTCTTTATTTTCGATAAAAAAGTAATATAATTATAGGGCGTTGAAATGTATACTCCATATCAAGACATTACAGGCGAGAGGGTTTGAGTGTGTGTGTCATTTAGTTTTTTAACGTAGCATTAACAATTTTGCAACCATATCGAAACGATGTATGCAGTGTGGACGTTTGCAATGATTTTTACCACTGGGGCAACATGCCGCAGATAAATAGCATCTTGTCCCACCCAGTCACATAGAAGACAACAGGCCGACCAGTCCTAACACTAACCTCTTAATGCTGAGCGCCTTGCGAGACAGCTGTTGGTGTCATTTTTGTAAGTCTTTGGTATGACTTGGCAGGGGATCGAACATACGACCTCCTGAATACGAGGCGAACACTCTAACCACTAGACCACCAATGCGGAGAGAGAGACTAGTGCGTTAAAATGTATACTCAATAACTAAACATTACAGACAAAAGGAACTAGAGCGTGAAGATGTGTACTCCATATGAATAAATTACAAACAAGAAGGACAAGGGCGTTAAAATGTATACTCCACGTCAAGACATTACAGTCAGGAGGGACTAATGAGTTAAAATGTATACTCCACTTCAAGACATTACATTCAAGAGAGACTAGTATGATAAAATATATACTACATTTCAGGACATTACAGTCAAGAGGGACTAATGTGTTAAAATGTATACTCCACATCAAGACACTAAACTCAAGAGGGACTAATGTGTTAAAATGTATACTCCACATCAAGACATTACAGTCAAGACGGACTAATGTGTTAAAATGTATACTCAACATCAAGACAATTTGTCAAGAGAATGACTAATGTGTTAAAAACTATACTCCATATCAAGACTTTACAGTCATGAAGGACTAATCTAATGTGTTAAAATGTATACTCATTTCAACGTCAAGACATTACAGTCAAGAGGGACTTATGTGTTAAAATGTATACTCGACATCAAGACATTACAATCAAAAGGGACTAAGGTGTTAAAATGTATACTCCACATCATGATATTACAGACAAGAGGGACTAATGTGTTAACATGTATAATCCACATTAAGACATTCTAAGCAAGAGTGTCTAATGTGTTAAAATGGATACTTCACGTCAAGATATTACAGTCAAGAGGGACTAATGTGTTAAAATCTATACTCCACATAAAAATATACAGTCAAGAGGGGCTAATGTGTTAAAATGTATACTCCAGATTAAGACATTCTAAGCAAGAGGGACATTATAGTTGAAAAGTTTAACAATATATCAATTCCAAATAGAAATCAGTGCAATGACTGTCAAAATGCATAGTCTATTGTCGAATATTTTAAACTGTAATTCGCCTAACATTTCAAAGCTAACATGTAAATGTTTAAATAAAAACAGAAAATAATTTTCATATGTAAACAGGGGTCACGACTCTGTGAACAACCTTGAAATGTCAATCAACAATGTTTCACAGTGATTTAGCATTTGGATCGTCGTTGTGGTGAATAAAGAAATGCATAATACAGATATTTTCCAAAATTTTAAAAATATAGAAACTAATCTACATAAATATATTTCAGCAACAATTTATCGATACTTTCGATTTTATGAGTTTATCCATGAAAACAAAAACACATAAGAACGACGAAAAATGTTTTGTTTCAGACTAACCTAACCTTCCATGAGATGTCAAAGGTATGATTGCTCGAGTGCGTATCAACCTGAATGATCACGATAGGAGGTAAGATATTATACATCCTGCCAATCATTTAAATATAAATATTTTTTTTTAATTCACTCAATAGAATACCTTCTCGGATAAATTGTAATTCGGCGTCATTCCTGATGATCATCAACTTGGCTCCCTCCGATTCACATGTAATCATGGCGTTGATGCAAGTTTCATTGACTAAATGAACTTTGTAGCACAGAGCCAATGACTGGTTGTAAGTATAGCCTTCACTGCAGTATTGTGGTCTTGTAAATAAGAAGATCAGCAAAGTTGTAAATAAACAACTGCACATGAAAGTTCACTGAACATTGCTATTTTTTTTAAAATAGGATAGAGGTGTACATTTTTAATGGACAAATGTTTGTCATTATGCATAACTTTGTCTCCATTCACTTCATTCTCTCCCTCACTCTCTCGTTGCAAAAAGGAAAAACTTCAGTTTTTAACGTTCGGTTATATTATTGTTATTAATGAGGTAATAAACATTGATTGATTGATCGATTGGTAAATTCAGTCATTGATGGTGGGATCAGTAGATTGATGGACATATTTGAAATATATATCCCCGGCTAGAGCAGGAAGACAGAATATAATATATTTTACTTATTTAAAATTATAATTTTATTGGGTCTGAAAGAACTCTTGAATAAACCTTTCAAATATAACTTCTCTTTCTGAGATGTCAGAAATACTTGAGCGTATATTGTAATAAAATCCGTTCTTCTTATGAAGTTTTCATTTTAACTTCTCAAAAATTATGTACAGAAGATACTAGAAAACTGGGTCAATAGTTGTACTATGAGAGTAAATTGTCCCAAATATTTTAAAACTTTGATCTCACGGCTGGTGGCGCTGCTACGCGGGATGTAAAACCGTACCGTCATGCAAACATTCGAAATCCCATCCAAAGATAATAATTTTTGTTTAAACGTATCAACGTTAAACCATGTGCAGTCAACAGTGTTTGTCTCAAAAGGTTATTTGAATGGTCATCATGAGCCAAAGCATATTTCCATATATCGTCAGGTTGTATCACTTTTATTATATCTTTGAAACAAGTACAATCGACTCTGTGAAACGTTGGTTTTAATTATACATCATATTAATAAACGACTACTTCTATCTTAGAAAACCTATCTTGATTTGAAAGACATATGCGTTATAATACCTATAAATATAACGTACTTATGCCTGAGAAGACATACGTTGTCAATCCATTACGTTAATGGTGCTACGTCCATCACACATTTCCTTAGTCAGTGGTCTAATAGGGTGTTATAGCCACGATGCAAATCTTAAATCCATTTGGGTAATGGTGTCACACCCTCCCCAGACTTAATAAATCAGTCATGTGTTAGATTGTTGTCGTCATAACGCTAATACTAGATCCGTTTAGGCAACAGTTCTACGTCCGATAGAGATCGTACTACTTTGTCTTGGCAATATCAGGTTATAAAAGCTTTTGTATGGTTCAATATTTATGGTACAATATTATGAAACATTTTCAATAGAAACAAATATTGCATTGGCTACATCTCTCTGTGATTAACATACTAGTGTAATAATTCCATCCTTGCTGCATTGCTTTATCTGTAGGGAGTCCACGTTTGTATGATGAGGACGCTAGACAACTTTCCAGTAACCGGTTTTAGAAGAACGATCTGCATGAACCATCCCTGTCGCATAGTATGGCACACTTGATATTCGGGCAATCATTCCTCTCCCACAATATAACAGATGCATCGAGGTTGTTCACAGAGTCGTGATCCTTCTCCCAAGCACTACAACTACTGCTAGCAACGTCTGTATACAAATGAAAACAAATATTTATAAAGTATGTCTATCTCTGATAAATGTATTTTCAATTATTTTTCATCTTATCATCAACAGGAAAACGGTTTTACACGATCTCATCTCTATAACATTATTGAAATCCAGAAGCGAAACCTGTACAACGGATATTTAAAAATTTAACTACGATCATATGTAAGGTATATATTAGAATATACCAGCCCTGTATGTCATATTATTATTAAACCACAAAAACACTTCCGAGTACACAACACTGATTTTGCAAGATCCATGCAAAATGATTATATCAATTATAAAACCTGTTATTTCAGGGTCTGACATTGTATTGGGTACCTTCAAAACACAACAAAGTAGCATGGTATATTTGAGTGCCGTACGTTCTATAAAAGAAATTCTAAACACTTAAGCTTATATATGAATGCTTTTCAGATACAATGTATATAGTACTACGGTGTGACACGCAACATCTCTTAGACAATTAATAAAATTAAATTAAAATAAAGCCACGAATCATGCATTTGTTCTATTTGATTATTTATATGTACGAGTCATTTGTGTTCTCTTTGTGTGAATGAAGGATTGACTGAACATACGCTTCTTTCAATTTAACTGTAGAACTAAATGTACAGCAGTGAATAAGATTTTTTCCCATCAATAGCTTCAAAATCTATTAAAGTTCCTTCTCACTATTTTTTCCATGTACGAACCTTACTTAAGAGTTATCTTCCTCTGCAGTCTATAACCAGGGTACTGTATAAAGATGTCGCTTGTTTATGACAACGCCTTATTGGTATAGCTTCTAGCGGCAACGATAAGCTAACAGTTGAAAACTGTGTTGCTCTAAAGCGCTCGTCTTTACCGAACACTTACTTCTCATTTCTGACCGCGTGGGTTCTAGTATCGGGCTCATCCAGGGTGGGTATGAGTGAAAGCTTGCCATGAGCTTCCCGTAGGTCGGTGGTTCTCACCGAAGTATCCCGGGTTCTTTATGCACCAGCTATTCTGGTCGTGATGTAGAGTCTATCTTGCGCAGATAAATGGCGTTAAACCAAATACATCTAACCCACACAAGGATAGGGTGGAAGAAACAGCCCTGAGATTACAAATTCTTCGTTAATTTACATATATGCAAGTGAATTATAACATTTAGTATATCTAGTATGGTGAAGAGCAGTCAATTATTCGGGCGAAATTGACCCATTGATTAGACAATGTTCAAATACATCCCTAAAACTTTCCACCTATAATCATTTCTAAGAAGAATTGGGTTAAGCGATAAACTGAAAGAAGCTACCACTCTGTAATTTACAATTCCAATTTAAATAAGTAATATATATCTTTTATAGATTTCCAAAGTTATATTATTAGCCTTCTCACTTTTAAAGACGGTTAAGCTATTAAAATCAACTGAAACAGTAGCTAGTGTTGGCATTTATAGATACGGTGGAGTGTTTTGGGAAAAATTCACCAGTGCTAGACCCTGACATCACAGAGAAGAAAATATCAGCAGGATGGGACCAACTACGGAACTCTAGGTAATATCTTTCAAAATTATTATTTAACCTGTGCAGATTTCGAGTTTGCATCTTTGCAGTTTCACAATAGAGTTCTCTTGCTCGCTCAACCGCTCGCTCGCATATGCACATACAGATATAAGTCTACGAGGGCTATATAAACACAAACGGACTATTCCATAGGCGATGACCATCGAACATCTATCGATCTAGATTTCAAGTTTGCTTAGAATTTGTTCAGGAGACATATGCTGAAATCAGCAACTGACCATTGTTTAGCTTTCGGGAAAAAATAGATTTTTCGTCAGCTTTGATCAACTCTAATTCATTTATGTTTCCTGTTTTCATGCTTTCGTATTTTGATGAGGTAATCACCAATGCACTATGTTTCCCTCTAACTAAAACACACACACACACACACACACACACACACACACACACACACAAATTATCCTTTAAAGTATGCATATATCTTGGTCAACTTCATTAAACTATAGACTATATTAGAAAAGCTGGGACATATTTCCTCTTTTCTTTAACAGCCAGTGATGTACACTCGCAATCAGCAATAAAAGATAATACAAGAGGTTGAAATTGGAAACGAACGTGTAACATAATTAAACAACTCGAAATTAATCTTGCAATTTAATAATATGCGGGGCTTTTCTTGCAGCAAATGATTTCACTTTCGGTCATCTTACTATGTAGGCCAATTCTGCTGATATAGTGATGGCACATGCAGGAGACAAGATGTCAACGAACTGCCGTCTCTTGATTAGCTTCAGAAAAAATAAGGATTTTGTTCGCTGTACTGCATCTATACATGCAAATTTTACAAATAGAGAAATATTTCTTTGCTGCAATTTTTGAAAGGACTTTTATTACCGTTCGATTATTATTAGGATTAACCAGCTTACTTTTTTTATGCTAATTGAAGAATAAACTGAGGAAAGTGTTCATATTCAAATTTAATTCGCTTCGACTTGCAAGGGATTTATCGATTCATAATGAAAAGATCGTCACAAAATAAATGGTGGGTCTTTAATGAAATAAAAAGTAAAGAGAACGGTTTCATGCTCTTTTTCGTGTGCGGTAATGTTGACTAACGTGTTATGAGAAAATCTCAAAAGTATGATAATTATATGGCCAGTATATCTCTATACATGTATTACTTTCTATAAATCATTGCTAAAAAACGAGGAAACTTCAGGCCAAAACCAAATATCTGAGGCAAAATGTTTTCCTTATAAACAATGATTTCTTCACTTCGAGGAATTGTCAAATAGACAAATTTGACGATCCTATGATACCAAATTATTTCAGACAAATCCATTTAATGTCGACAAAACATTTCCATTACGAGCGAAACTCTTCCAATCTATTTACAAATCTAAAATATGTCATTTATTAAGTCAAACAAGAATACACAGAGGTATTTGTTTGTTAATTATTGCATTTTTGTTATGATAAAGGTATGATTGATGAAACTACGTTAAAATAAAATAATTTAAACGTCTTCATAATTTATATACTTCATTCTAGCTTATATTATCATACTCACCAACAGCCATTGAGTTAGATATGAAGAGAATCGAACAGGTGAGGAAATTCAAGACTTCCATCATTTGCTGACTTAGAGGCATGGCGTCCAAAATAGTGAAATTAGGGCAATATATTTGTATTTGTACAGTTTTCCAAATACAGGTTTATTCTAGGATTGATGCTTGTACTGGTCTGCACTAGGATGAACGCTTGTAATGAACAATTAAATATGTACTAGTCGTGAGGGAGATAAGAATCTTCGATTTCAATCAGTAAATGGGATGGCGTGCTGATCCTGTTGCACCATTGTACCCAATGCAATCGCTTGACTATTTGAACATATTCCGTTACAGATAACCAAAATAAATTTGCAAATGACTGATTCTAAAGGGTTCGAAGAAGCTACATTTTTACACATGTATGCTCAAGTCCATATTTATTCATGCTGTCACTCTTGGTATTTTTTCAGCATTGCTATATGTTTATGAAACTTAGATTTGAAAAGATTCTAATAAAGTTTAAAATTTATCATTCACCAATATTTTCATTTAACTGTTGAGAGAGTACTGGTAACTAACTAGGCTTGTAACAATGTTGTGTGCGGAAACCACTCATAGGCAAAACAAGAAAAATAGATATTTAAAACATCTCCAGTCACAGTGACTTCTGTTGCCATAATCAAAATTACTTACAAAAGAGTCGTAAGTACTTTGTACATATAACATTTTAAAATAAAAGAATCGATTTAACAAAATGTATAATACGAAGTAAAAGATTGTATTGCAACATAGCTAAGGTTGATTTCTCCTTTTCACAAGATCGCCATAACATGGCGGCCTAATGTTAATTTCCTTTTGTACAACAAGTGCTATATAATGGCGGCATAATGCTAAATTTACAGTTGTGTCCATTATGTTAAATTCATCCGAAGTGTGTTGGGGTTTTTCTTGTTTCCATTCCCCTATTACGACAATCTCTCGAATGTTTATTATTTATCTCCAAATATATTGATGAAGTTTATTTTATCAACAAATGGTTCCTCTCATCAGAAGTTTTATGTTTGTGTCCTTTACGTGGCATTATGAATTAGGTTTATGTCTTGATATGATTTTAAAAGTATCGATGGCACAATCACATATTATCGATCAGGAACACGATCCGGATATCTTCTTTTTGTTTCTTAGGACCACTGATGAAATCCAATGATAAAGCCACACAGGTTCCAATGTGTTATCTTGTGAAAAGTTAGGTCCTTATGGGAAAAAGAGAGACCCTCTAATGATGTTCAAGAGTTGTCAATGAGTTATCAAGTTCTCACGCCTCAGTCATACCGACATAAGGCTATTCGCCTGAGAAATATTAAAACTAAAATCATGTATAAGTTTTGATAACATTTTTTCAAATATAATAAGTCCAAAGCCTGTGAATTAGCAAGTACCAAACTAAACTAGTCATTACTTTACTCGTCCCAAAAAAGAACTTAACGTATGACAGAAATACAACGGAAATAACTATAAACCTTGATATTAGAGGTCAAACTGTCTTGCCTATGCATGAAAATCCGTTTCGAGCTAAATGTTATAGTACTTGTACAATTGACAAGACAATAGATGACTAAAATTACATCATTAACACTCCCCGGAGGTGGAAACCGAAACGTTTTGATCATAAAGTATGAAAAAGGTGGAAACTATGGAATGAAATCTGACCTAGTGACATTGCTATAACCAATCTTGGGAATTTAGAAATACTAAAGAATCTGGCCATACACTTTTGCGTCTACAACCAGAAGAATAGAGTAAACTCAAACGGCTAGTACATGAATACGAGCACTTTTCTCCGGAAGTTTCAAAACGAAAACACAAAGTATATCATAAAGTTGAAATTGTTGCTTCTCAACTAAGGCACTTTGAATAAAGAAATTAAATATTGACTTGTGAATGATTTTATAGGACCTAGTAAAAATAATAGGCATTCATCCATGTTCACAGTGTATTGTGGTTCATGAACCAGATGATAACAGATGGCCTATACTAGTTAAGGTCATGGCTATGTTTGAATTCCCTGTGGTTATCATCAAAGAGCACCTGATGTGAAATTTTAGGTAGGGTTGGATATTCTGTGAAATTTTGTTTCAATGATAGTCAAATGTTAAAGAGGTCATTTGGTACAAATGATGTATGGGTTGATGGAAGATCTATTTAAAGAGATGCAAACGGTTTTGGATCACCCAGTGTCATACCTTTATAAAATATTAAACAGGCACTAGAAAATTAAGGAATAGTTGACTTTTGATATTCGTTTAGCAACATACCACTCATGATGACAGATCTCATATTTGGTAACTTTCAAGGACCATGCTTATGAATGAACAACTGAGTGGCTGTAAATACCACGTTTGTTGTAAGATTTTAAGCACACTTTGAATATACGCTTACATGATCACGATCACGTATACTACTGAGGTGAATATACACCTGCTTGGATGAATTTGTAACTACTCTCGTGGGTGTATTCTTCATGCAGCTTTGAGGAAACATGGTCTGTAGACATTAATTATAAACAGGTTAACTGTGTTTTATTACGCCCAAGAAATGCGCATATTAATCAAATTCAGATCAGGTAGATCTAGTGTTTAAATCGTATTTATTATAATATTGTCCATGTCACAATGCCGCCTTCCGTCTCTTAATAAAAGCAATGTGAGGAAAATTTGACAAATGATTAACATCAAACCGACCACGCATACTAATTGCCCATTATCCATTGCAAAATGTGTGGAACGTTTGTATTATTTCCATCAGTGTCTTTTTAGCAAAACCGTATGATCAAGTTCAACCAAATTTATGAAGCACGTCACATTTCGTGCATACGATTTTCAATAGACCTAGTGAGGTATATTTGTCTCCAAGCAATTATCGTTAGTAATTTATAAAGTTGCAAATGCTCCGATTGTTAGCTGTTCATCACGGTATGATTCAGTTTTATAAGATATGTTTGTATTTATGTTGCTACTAAAATACTGCAAGTCATAGTTTCTACGGTAATAATTGAACTTTTGTACCTCTCACAAGGGCCCAAATGTAAATACGTGCCGTCATTACCAACCGTTTGCTAACGCTGTCAGATTTCAAAGCTCAGATGCGGATTTTCTCCATACGTAACTTGTACCTCTGACAACAGATGACGTCATAACCGATTGCAACGTTTAAACAGGGCTTTTCTCCATATGTGACCTTAAAGTAACAATCCTTCGAAATGTTGCATCTTTTTGTTAGCTTTTGATAAACCAAACAGTAGGTGAGATATGATCATATAATAAATGCTATTGTTTGTATTGCCATTGCACTGCACTTTACTAGAAACCTTAGATATAAACTAATAGTCTTCGAAGCATTCCATTGAGGCAATTATAGAGGAGGTTTACGGATTTCAGTTTTAGTAAAAGCAAAGTTAGTGTTCAGACAATAATTCGATCATCATAAGGGAAAAAAGTATCATATATTAATCTCGAACTCCGTCAAAAATTGGCATCGCGCTGACGTTGCGGATGCCATTTTTTGTCACTACTCTTGTGGGTCACCCAAGATCTGACTAACGAAAGAACATTTCAACTGACGACTATGTAGCACTGAAGAACAACGTGACATTAGTTGTCAGTATCATAGCCGACCCAGAGCACACATACTGAATGGCGTAACACAGGGAAGCGGTGACATATATATGGCAGTCGGTTATTTTCTTTTACTGGAATTCATTCTAATGATATATAAAATTTGGAAACTAAATTGTAAATGAATACAACAGTTTAGGAACCTATTAACATATCTTCCATGTGATTCCAGAAGCTGCCTTATCATACTTATCAATAAAATGAAAACTTTTCGATGTAGTTTTAATATACGTTGCCTTACTAGGATAGGCAGTGGATGATGAAGGCGTTTATCGTCTCCGACTGTGTGCCTCTTAATTATATCTGTTTTAATACCAACACTATCATTTATACATGAGTTCAACTATATTGCATATCATTCATAGTATTGTCGTTGAATATTATGGAATATTATGGATTTTGAAGTTTCTTAATTATTGTTACCAAAAACAATAAGAATTGCTTAACATCGATAAATGTTAGGCATATTTTATCTCAATATATATTTCTAAATCGCTTTCTTGATATTTAAGTATAAACCACCACAATTGTCTTTCCGTGTGTCACGGTTGCTAAACATGACGTGGCAAGTTTGATATTCGCGGTGGCATCCCATCCTTTTTTACACGAGTTTGTACTGGCATGTTCAAACTTTCTTTTAAACGCATTCATTCCATTTTTAAAACTTTTTTTACGTTACTTACATTATCGTTCTATGATTGGCAACTAATCTAGTTTAATAATATTCCTGTCCAGCCCGCCTTGACAAAAGCTGAATGTAACAATCACAGGCTTGCAATGCCCGTCTTGTACATCCATTCAAATCACAGATTAACTTCAATGCAACATTTAATTCTAATGTTTCAACTAAGGGTAAAAATGAACCCAAACTAATAAATTCCAATGTTCAAGGTCGTCTCTAACCGCAAGAGTTGAGTTCGTTTCGCATAACTAGACAAAGCTTAGTGTGACCTGTAATTGATGTAGGGAACACTCCTATTGATATATTGGTCTTTATGTCATAATCTAGGACACGTGCAAGTCACTGGCTGAAGAAACAAAAGGTTTTCTGTACAAAATTGACAAAACTCGTATTGTACCTTCAATTAAAGTTCATGTCTTCTCAATAAAGTACTGTGCAATCACATTTTTATGTACCCTTTATACACATTTGGTACATGACTTACATGTCACATTTGTATATACCCTTTGTACACATTTGGTACATGACTTACTTGTCTTGCACTATTAAACCAATACAAAACTTAGAGTACAATCATAATGCTTCTAACTTGATTGATTCCATCCCTCAATTAATGTAGTGAAGTTTCCTCCATATACACATGCGCCATAATGAATAAGTGATACTTGGTAACATCGCTAGCATAAAATGCTGTCTAAAGAAGGGATATATTTGGTCCACAAATAGTTAGTGATTGTATATGATAAAAATGATGTCACTTCGACAACATACTGGTATCAGCAGGAATCAAAGACTCACATATGTTTATTTACTAAGCTATAAATTATATGATATTGTCCACCCAAAAGTGTTATATATGCTACGTCCCAAATCTGAATTTACTACATCTCCTAATGCACATTAAAATACACAAAGCAAAAGCCTACAAATCTTGACCACACGAACGTTGTACAGGTAACAACATTGTTGGAGCATATACTTATCAATGGCAACAAAATATAAATATTTCCACTGTATGTAATGCATCATTTAAAGTATCATTGCAACACATCTTTATCAATTTGTTTTCATTTATTCCTTATATGTGTTGACTAATGAGCCAAAGGCGCCCTAATGTAATATAATCAAGCGTATAATTCCACTTTACTAAAATAATAAGTAGGTGATCATCCAGTCTGCTTCTGGAACAAGATGTGCTTATATATATATATATATGTGGACACAATGTCGAATTTATTCATCTTGATTGATTCGTCTTCTACCTATCAAATGACTGAAACATTATCTTTATGTGAAAGCCTGCCTGTATTCAAGTATGAATAATTTAAGATCAAGTTTTCTAGTCCTCACCCAACCATGGCCATTTATAACATTTCATCATGACTATATGCGGCATAAATATAGATATTCATGCTAAATATGTTACGGTCTTAACCCACACTGATTAAGTATTTAGATCGTTTCCACAGAAGGAGCTTGACGATAAATTTAAACTAAGCTATGCATTTGGCCAATCATTAAGATATCGGACAAGTTCAATACTGAGTAATGTATATGCATGGTAATGAAGTGGATTAGCATCTGATTGGGTCATCATGCAAACACCGATATATAGGCAGACTGCAATACAACTTGTTACCTTTGAACATCATTTAGACGAGATACATTTTTTTTATCAGCATCTGTGTATACTTAGGCCTTTAATATGCGATTATAATTTTATCTGACCAATTACATTCAGAAATTTACTTCATACATTTGCCCTTTCTCTCATACTAATATATACTGAAAAATGATGACAGGTAAATATTCCACAGACAGATCGAAATAAAAACACGTCAGAATTAGTTGTTCAAGTTCAACAATTGCAAACATTACTTCCAGGAGGAATAATCGTTAAAGCGTATTTATGCATGTAGTATCTGACTCATTGACAACCATATTACATATTTCAAACATCACTAATCAGGATTAAAATCTTTCTTTAAGTTGACCATTTGTGGCACCTGGTTATTATTGCCACCATTCACAATTTAATACAATAATAAAGATCGAGTTTAGTCAATAAATAATCATCAATAAATTAAGAACTGAGACATCGATGAGTATTAATGTCAAAGTCGATTTGGGAATAGACCTTGCCATAAACTGCCTGTCACAGGTTCCTAATCAAAGCATAGGCTGTATGTAACTAACATACGGTTAATGTATATAAGTGTACATCAAAAGCCAAAAACTGCAGTGTCTGGGGATGCGCATCAAACTCCACTATGTAGTGTTCTAGTCCCGTCAATGTGACAATATATTCTTTATTCCACTCAGTTGACACGTTATCGCAGCCATTACATGAAGGGGCATCCATCTGTAACTCTACTGCCTTAGTGTCGTTGGTTACTATGGTGTTATGTACCTCGCCATATTCTGTTCCCGACCAGCGCGTACATTTATTTCAAAGTTTTTAGCCAAGTTTTCCATTAAGCAGCAGACAAGTTTGAGAAATCTTAAAATATTAAAGGAAGGAAAAGTAAACTAAAAATTTAAAGGAAGGAATATTGAAATAAAATATCACCAAAAGCTTTTAAAGTCTTCTAAGCGCGACATATCTCAATACGGAAATAAATATTGATCCATTCCGTTGACTAGAGTGAGGTTGAAGTAATGTGGGTCGTTGTGACTAATAGCACGAGCATCATATACTAAACACAACAGCTCATTATCCTCTTTTAGATTTCACTTGCAAAATGCTATTTAATCGAGCACAATAATATGGCATTTACGATAGCTTTAAGAGGCGATGCATCATCAACAAATGCCAACCGTGCATGGTTAAATGTGTAGATCCTGGTATTGCCGTTGATGACACCCAACCTGACGCCTCTCTTGCAGAGTCATTTGTGAATTGCTCTTTTGTGGCGCTTGACATCAGGCTACTAAATGATTATACTTGCCATACTACTTGTTCGGCCTTTCAGGCCACCTGACCTAAGAGCTAACTTCCAAAGACTACGACAGGATGATATAGAATAATAGCAATGGTCATCATTGGTGAGCGACATTGCATCCCACAAAGGACTCCTACAAATGCTAATTATAACATAGAGTATCTAAAATGTTCGTAAAATTAGAAATACGATCTGAATCTTTATGATTGAAAATTGCACAGATTATATGAATTGATGTTTAAGTATGTGTTGACACTTATTAGTAACAATCTTAATAATAAGGTTTAATGGTGCCTTTGGTTTCATTTCTCATTCGCTGATGTTTTTGAAGAATTCAGCAACTTCCCACTGGTTGGGCTGGGTCACATGAATAGGCAAATTCGAGGCATAATGAGTAGAAAGATTCGTCATATCTGGTTGATTATGAAATTTAGTAGGAATAGAAGGTGTTTATAAGGAAATAACTGAACAGTCAGATTCATTTCAATGTTGGAGTCATCCTCATTTCTTGTGTTCCTGTTGTGAGTGTGCAGATACGTTTTATGCTATACATTATTCGAGAGGATGTTTATTCTAGAACTGTTGAGAATTATTTGATGGAGTTATGGAGAAAGCTATCACGATTCTTGGCGAACAGTACATTTCCGGTTATGAGATGCATTTAGAACTTTTCAATCATTTAGGAGTTTCACAGAACTTTAGTAGGATTAGTATCAGCTCACTTCAAATATTATAAGTTCGTCTCACATTTTCATCTGTAACTTTACTTATTAAATGATTTACTGCGTTTCACAAAGCGTATTGGTTTCGCTTCATTATCTTATTTAGTTTATTTCTGTAGAGTCGTAAAAAAAATTCCTGGTTACGATCGCAACCCAGACATATACCCAGGAGTAGCTGATGTCCTGTAGAGGCAAGAACCCGTAAAAATAATGGTGATGAAGTCTATCCGTGAGACGAATTTGATATCAATGATCTTCGTGCCTTTAACCAAAACCGGTTTGCCCTTGTGGTCAATGAAAGATATGGGTAGAGTAAAAACTTCAAAGAATACTCACGTGAATAACAATACAAACTGAAATAACGGCCAAGGCGGATGGTGTATTAAGCGTGTACTTGCACAATAATGGACGCTTACCTCAATATCCGAAATGGCCAACTTGTGTCTGCACAATCCGAAATGACATACGGATAACTTATAGCCATTCTTCGCGATAATGGTCGATAAAAAGTGGTTGTGGCAAGAACCCGATTTATATGAACCTTTTCAATTAATAAATAAGGACTTACTACTATATGGTGGAACAGGATATACAATAAGTCCCCAGTAAAAAAAAAATGACATGGCAGTATTTCAGGTCAATCCTACTAGTTATGATGTGTATCAGAAAGATGTGTTCTCGCGCCCGTCGTCTGTGCAAAGAAACGTCACTATCCTACCAGGACACATACGGCCCTGCTCATCAAATAGTAAACTGTTTTATTTGCATTTTGCTTAACAATGTTCTCTTATAGCACTTGAGACCTTAAGCTATATTATATTTACGCTACCTACAGCGAAGCGCTCAACCTAACATATCGTAAGCTTTACGCGAGCCATGGACGTCGCTGTCAGTGACGTAGGTGTTGGTGAGATAGTACGTGAGTCAACAGCCTAAGTTCTAATAAAAACAAGAACAACAACTAAATGAATATTCCACAGTAGGTGTGCGCCACTGTCAATAAAGAACCGCCAACCTTTTGCTAGTGATTTGGGAATATGATCCAATTTTCTGGACATCAGCAGCTACCTATGTATGTTAGTTACAATGCAGCCCATGCAACAATTGCATCAAACATGATTAGATATAGAATTGTCCATTTTGGAAAGAAACGACAGCAGGCAACAAGCCAAAGGAAAATGGATACTCAACAATAAGCAACAAAATTGGTGCGCCAGTCAAACCGAAGAGATGTGCGTCAGCAGAGCAATCTCAGAAGTGAAATAGGTCACAAAGTGATGAAGCAATGCATACGATCAGGTAAGAGGGCGGGTGGCGCGTATTGGTGGAACTCTCCGACTATGACTACATGGAATAGAATTATGCATTGTCTCTGTCATTGTCTTTTGTATTGCCTGACTTAAACAAAAAACTGTTATGTTGATTTGTTTGATCTGCATATCATTGTTTCGAGAACGGATTGCAGCTCATAATTCCTATCTGTCTAGGACACAGCTTTAAATAAACGTGTGTGCGATGACACGGATTTCAAGTGCGCGTCCTTTTATAAAACCTGGCTAGTATGTGATGTACCACCATTTGGTGCTAAGACTGAGCTAAACAGTTTTTGTAAGCCAGAGAAACTACACTCACTGCATGTGTCCCATCGTACGCATGTATCCATGTTTTATAATCAACCTTGAATGACGCTGGTCCGTTATCTCCGTGCCTATGCTTGTACACGCTTCAATTATTTTAGGGAGCACGTACACCCAGATGTTCTGCTGGTAGTGAAATATCAATTTTAGAGTATGGCATGGCGCGGGATTTTGTATGTGTGTGTTTAGTTACTTTCGCTTTGCATCGAACAAGTGGTGTTTACCTTAAGGCAGGCTAGAATTCAGGACATCTCAGACGAAAACAGGATCTTAGGTTCCTATAAGTCATAAACCCGATTTCATCGTTAATCTTTGTGCAAAGAACAGTACAAATATTTATCTTTCTTGGAACTTTCGCAAATTAAAATCAGAAGCATAAGGAATGATGTGGTTCAAAACTCACTGGAAACTATAGATGTACTTTTCTGATCAACAAAGAATGTAGGTTAACGGGTTTATTATTATCTACTGCAGTCTTATTTCGCTACGAATATGCAGAGTTGAAGCTTGGAGTGGTTAAGTAGATTACGTTACTTATGGTGACTACATGTATATACATATATTAGAAACATTTTGACTGACATACATGCAGCTATATTTTGTATGGAAATATCATTTATTCAAGGCCATTAATTGTCTCAGACATATTTTCTCTATCAGTTTGAAATATTTCACGACGATCGATATCAGAGATTCACATTATATCTTATATGAATATATCTTGTTACATGGAATTTAACGTTAACTTAGTAGGTGTCCATCACGTGCTTTAACGGTGGAAATGATTTTAATGTATCTCTAACTTTATCATATCAAATGCAAAGGATCCGCTTGCCATATACATTACTTACTTGTATTAATTTTATTGTCAGAGTAAGACAAGTAAAGCTTTCACAACAAGTTTCCCTGGCGTGAAATATTTCCTCCACCCTTCACTTCTTATTTGCGTTTGAATTGGCGAAAATTAGTAACATGATGACCTAACTCAATTTACACCAACATGTTATGCATTTTCAGGCAGAATAACATGCGTTATGACTGTTGGACCAACTATATTTCATTTGTTTGTTCGTTTGTATGAATATGAGGACACGGAAATCGAATTAAAATAAGTTTAGGATTACTCAGATTGAAATTCAAGTAAGATGGATATTCTGCGTCTATTTTAAAGGTAATTAGTGTTAATTTAATATGTATTATATTAGGTTTAGCGCCATTTCTCAGCGCAAGATAGGTTATACAAGGCTTCCACTATAATTGGTGGAGGAAGAACCCTGACAACAACAAAAAATAAAATGACCTACCAACTGAATGCTACTGGTAGTCCGATACTCGAACCACATGCGGACAGAGGTGAGATGACAGTGATGGGAAAAAGCAAGCGCATTAGACCACACGGCAGCCCGGTTACACAAATGTTGCACTATATGCCAATCACAGTGTTCGGACGATGAGAAATTTAAAATAAATACTTATAGAAAATTAGACAATTCTAGTCTGGTACATGTACTAGTCCAACACAGCTAGTTGAAATCTAATTTTGAAAATTTGACCAAGCTGATTAAAGCTAGTCATCATTATAATCATGCCTTTTAGGACACCTAATATATATCGAGCGTACAATGTACAAATACTAATACATTCCTATGAACCCACTGAAATATGTGCAACATGAACGGGAAGCCTCGAAGGTAAAACCATTTTACAAAAATCGATATTCACGGCTAATATGGTGATTTACCCAATTAGCTTTATGTTATGGCTCTTCGCCAGGCAATCAACTCAACGGCTGTGCTATATTTCAATCGTTCCACTTAAGAGGAAGATTGATCTCTTCGAGCTGCAGCAAGGGTAGTATGTCCTAAAAGATTAATATTTTATAGTAACAAGTACATCTGTCTCGTGCGTACGGACCCTGCCTTTCAGAGTAATGTTAGCGCGTGTCCAATATATACTAAAAATTTGAATAAACATTTTGATGCATAGTTCTGTTATTTATATTGTGTACATTCTGTTTTCTTATAATTTAATTCAGGAAATTACCGAAACAAAATTCACTGTTGAAATAACACTTGACGGATATGATAGCTACGAATGTTCTCTCATGAATTATTTTAGTTGTGGGAAACTTCTTACATCACACGGAGTCTTCATCTATAGTTAAACTCATTCGGAACATTTTAGTCTCTTTCCCCGATATGTGTTGGTGTTAAGGGCACGTCAAAGAGATATCCCTTGCGTGACATTTGTATAGCAATTGCTGATAATATCATAGTATATTATGACTGTATGGTCTTAAATTAAGTAAAAGAAAATAGTGATAACCAGCAAGCAAAATTCATGAAATAATTTATTTGCCAACAATACAAAGTAAAAATTGCAAACAAAACTTACAGCATTGTGAATTACATCACAAATAGTCCTTAACGTTCTACCAAAAGTCCAAATGTAAGAAGCAGTAACCGAATTGTATTGGTATTCCAAATAAATTTCAATATTGAATGTGTTAATTTATCTGAAGTTTCGAACGTGCTATACGATAATGGCCTGGAATATGGTATTGTGTTATGGTCGTTTGGTGTATTAATATATCATACTGCAAAATGTTCTTGTCTTTATTCTCTATAATTCAAAATTCATGTTTTATTCCAAATCGTTGTTATTGTTTTTTGTTTAACGTCTTTGTTCAGCTGGAAGAAACACAGACCTAAAATAAGCTGCCAACTATGTTTCTAAAATGCCCACGACGGGCCAAATCTGATATTTGAATCCAACTAGACAAAGGTGAGATGTCTGTGATCTGTAAAGACGAGAACCTTAGACCACTCGGCCTCCCGCTTCCACCTTCACGGAAATGTTCAGCTATAGTGGTGTTTGGTCGGATATCGCAATCATGTATGAGGACATTTTCCATATCAACGTTTTATATGTAACAAACTGTGGTAGGACAGTTTCCAAGAGATAAGACACCATACATTAATAAATCACTTCATGTAATGCGACGTCATATTAAGAAAATAAAAGACAGTAATCCCCACTGGAAGGGGTATAATTATCAGATTCGAGGATACCATCCTGTTTTCGACGGGAAATTCGTACTGGCACGTGATGTACTAGTGTCATTAGTACCTTCCACCAGATAGAACTATACAGCGGTTTCTTCGAGAGATGGCAGTTACTGCGGTAATAGCTTACAGAGAACCACCTTTAACTAATGTGAAACCATGCAAGTGGGAATTGTCAAGTGCCAGAAGATCCCTCTTTCGCAAAGTAACTGAGAAGGAACGGGTAATAAACAATCTTTCTACATATATTGTATTCATTTATGGACTTGTTTAATTTTCTTATTTTCTACGAAGTATTGTTTCACTTTAAGGACAGGTTTTGCGCAAAAGAGCAGAATTAAGAAACAACTATCCAAATTTAGTGACGTCATTGAATGTCAAACCGCCTTAACTAAACGGATATAAACAACATGTCTTAATTATCCATAAGGTCATTTTGCACTATAAGTTTGATGTTTTAAATTGTCCGCTCCTCCAACAATCTGTGCAAACACTCGGGGCTCTGACAACAGAATAAACCATCAGTTATATGCCCCACGGGCAAATATGGGAGTTTCAGGTCATCTTCACTAATATCATGATATTAAGAGATTGTGGGATTACATGAGGGGGTGGGTATAGGTCATAAGATAAAAAATGTATTTACTCAAAAGTAGGTGGGTTTATATTCATATTTGTCATGCACTCCAACAAAGAAAAGGTTATATGAATAATGGTCAATGTATTGGTCATGTTATCTATATTTCACACATGTTTGTACTAAGTACAGTGTCATCTACTTCACTGAACGGTATTGCGCAAGATATGATAGGTGGACAGGGTAAGTATAACAAATAATATACACTCAATTTTCTGGAGTAAATATGTGATGATTGTTATTCTTTGTAATATATTTTTACAGGTACTGATTACATACAAAGAAAATGGATAGACATGTTCCACGTTAAGAATAGCAGATGTTACTTCAGAAATTGTATGTACTTATCTTGAGAAATCTGAGATATGCCATGTCATTATATCGAGTTTATTAGTTTGGTGAACACTTTATGTTACAGTTTTTTACAGCTATATCAAATATAATCTGATTTTTTCTGTAATTTTGGAAAATTTAAAAAATGACATACGTCATTAAATTGGACATCTGGTATGACACCCGTGTTATGTGCAACCATGCTAATGTCACAAAAAAGTCAAGTTTTAATAATATCATAAAACTTGGCATACTCTATGAGTGTCAATGTATTATGTGTTTCAGTCAGATACGTTTATAAAATGCCGTTGTCATAATATAATTAATTATAAAGCATGTATTTTTCTACAGATATGCTGCACAAGTAACCAAATCCTTTTTCATCATTTTAAGGATACGTATGAAATTTGAACATCGCATTAAAATAGCCATTTCATATATTGCATGTATTTTAGTTTCGCTCCTGCAATGGAAAAAAAAGTATTATTCAGGACGAGTTTCAATGGAATAATTTTTATTATTCAGGACGAGTTTCGATGGAATAATTTTTATTATTCAGGACGAGTTTCGATACAAAAACGTTGAGAAAAAGAAGGAACATAGATTATTAACAACCATAACACTTATATTTTCTTTTAGCAGCATATTTCAAAAGCATTCTAGTTTGTCTTAATACTTTACAAACATTATTAATAGGTTGTGTTAAAATACACCATTATATCAAAGCTGATTTAAACTACGTCTGTACTTTAAAAACATTAATTATACAAGAAGAACGATTTTTCCTGAATAAACTGTTTCCACTGCTTACGGTTGCAAAGGTTGGAAGACAAGGCAGATATCAAAAATCAGTTCTGCACAACATTGCTGCGACGGATGGAAACACAATGAAAATAAAATCTGCAACATTCGTATGTATAACGTGATGTTTCATCAGCAGTAACATTTCTAAATAATGGTTGAGAGATGTCTATTATTAAACAGTTTTAATTTTCAATTCTGATTCTTGTAATGTTTGGTATTTTTCAGACTATGAAAACGACAATTAACATTTCTTTTTCAAATCATACAACTAGTACCTTCCTTTCCACCTACCTTTAATAACAACATAAAAATAAAGAAATACTGTTAAAGTGGTATGTAACGATATAATACATTTGACATTTCAATTCTGTCAGGCGAAAGTTGACTCTATGATAAGGATTTTCTTTTTCACTTAAAGAAAAAAAAAGGCTTACGTTTTTCTAACCTGGGGAGATTACAATATTCTCTCTTACTTTTATCATACTGATGGAAACATTTCATATATATATATATATATATATATATATATATATATATATATATATATATATATATATATATATATATATATATATGCATACATATATATATATATATATATATATATATATATATATATATATATATATATATATATATATATATATATATATATATATATATATATATATATATATATATATGTATGTATACTCCAAACTATTTGGATTAAGGAAGTCATTTTTAAGGGTAAATATTAAACACTTGTATAGAACAGATATTTCGACAATATAAATGCAAGTGGAAATCTTTAGCTATCTCCATCTATCTATAAAACAAAATGTGGAATGTGATCACTATCACTTAGATACTAACATGATTCAAAACATGCTCAGCGTATACTTGCTTTAAAAACATCCTTTCAGAGCAACATTATTTAAAGCTCGTTTTGTCCAGGTAAACAAGGTATCGACTGTGTGTTTATGACACACACAAAACAAAATCAATGGAGTTGTAAAGTTGTAATGTCTTTGTCAACCGTAGTAACTAAGGTGTACTGCTGTAGTGTGGATTTTAAGAATGTAGCAAACGTAAAAAGCCTAAAAAGTTAGCACTTACTTCAGGCTTTTCCCAAACAAACTAGTGTTCACTATGCTTCTCTCATGCACACTAATTCCATGATCAACTAAGGAAAATTGATAACAGAAGTTGATCTTATATGCCACATCGATTCGGTAAGATTTTTATGTTTGATAATGAAGATACGTAGCATAGAGATAATACAGTTTTAAGCAAGACATCAATTGAAAATGAGTGATCACTTTTCTGGTCTGGAAATAAAAACGAAGCGGACTGAATATAGAAAGAGCTTGCTTGCAGAAAATGTGCTACACGGTTGGTTTTAGCTGTATATTTATCGCTTCGTTTCCGTTATCATGCCGAGGAAATGGGAGCCAAAAAGAAGAACAAAGGAGGCAAAATGCATTGGTTGTACTGGATGAGTATCGAACTCGCGACCTATGAAAAACCAGTTTCTAAGAGAGATAAGTTTTCTGTTTTTAGAACCTCAACATAATGTTAATCTTATATAACTTTAGGCTCACGTACAATATATATTTATATATATATATATATATATATATATATATATATATATATATATATATATATATATATATATATATATATATATATATATATATATATATATATATATGGATATAGTGTCTATACTAATCTCTTAAATTTAAATGTATAATTGCAGCTACAGATGTCGCAAGTAGCCCTGTAAATTCAATAGACGTAAACTCAGCGCAGATGTATCGGTCTTGAAACGGCAAGGTATCTGCATTGATATATAGACTGACGAATCTATTTTCCATTTTATTTGTCTAATTACCGGAAATTATTGCATTTTCTTTACTTATCTTGTAGCAAAAATAATCAGCTAAGATGGCATACGTTCGAAAAGGTACGACGTTTGTTGCATGCATATCTGATTAGAACTACTCCTTTAATGTAATGCTTTTGTCAGGTTGGTGCTATACGGCATATTTGCACAAGAAGGATATTTGGTACTGTAATATTTGGAGAGAAGCACCAATGGGCACAACACAGCAGACAACCAAAGCTGATCCGTTGGTAGGATTTAAACATTGCTCCCACTCGTGTTCTATTCTAGCACGCCTACCACTAAGATACCTTCCTACTTTCTATATATGGAATGCAAACAATCGAGAAAAAATGTCTAAATGGGGAACATACGCATTTCATAGTCTCCTACGAAAATTTAAAATAAAATGTTTATCAAACAAGAATTTAATATATCAGCTATTGCTGGACCAATGCTAAGTTTGTTAGCCGATGGAGCCCTCAGCTCGCTACTATAGGGAAAAACGGTAAAATAAATGAATGCATCTCAGTTTCGTATTCCTTTCATGGAACACTTTAGATTCCATTATATGTACATGCAACAAATCGTGGAAGCAGTCATGGTACACAATATTAATTGGCAACGTACCATGAACATTTTTAATGATTGCGGCACATGTTTAGTTGCAAGTAGAACCGTGAGCGAGAATGATCTTCACAGATGGACTTAATCTTCAGGTAGAGAGCAAACATAGTCAAAACATACCCCTAAAACACTGAAAGAGAATAAAACTAATAATAATGGCACAATTAAGATATTTAATAGACTCATCGATGGTTTTGTACGATAGTCAACCTTTAGTTTTATCAAAGCTGTAAACATTCAATAAGGTGTACTTATTTTTCAATCCAAATATGTAACAACAACACATAGCATATTCAATACTAACAGAATGACAATCGGTATGTATAGGCTACTGCATTTGTATCGGAAAATATGAACGAGTTTTTTCCGATAGATATACTGAACGACCTTGAAAGTGCAGTATATCCATCAGACAAAACGAGTTCGTATTTTCCCATACAAATGCAGTAACCTTTTTATTATATGTTCATTTTCTTTATCTACATAAGACTTACTTATATAAACAAAAATACACTACAATAAACAACGTAACTGAATTTCAGCTGTATTCCAAACTAAATACACAAGCGTAGATTCATCAGTACACAGCAACAAGAAAATCTCCGCCGTGATATTTGAACTTAGTTGCGCGCACGACATCACTTGCGACAGAAATTGGATTTTTGATCTACTTAAAATTGAAATTTAGAGTCATTTTGTAAATGAATGCGGATTACAACAACTTTTTCTATTTAGTCTGGAATGAATAGATTTTGGTATGTTTATCGATTCTGCTAAATTTGAAGATAATGACTGAATTTATCTGTGTCAATTCTACATGAAGTATATCTGATTTGAGCAGCGATGGAGCAGCGTATTGATATTAGCAAGTGTGTTTCTGGTCTGTCATTGAAGAAAATAAATCATAGTGTGATGAAAAAAGAGGGAGGAGAAAGTTTAACACTATCGAAAGTAACACGTGCAGACAAAGAGACAGCACGAGTAGAATTTCACGAACCATTGCCTACCATTTCAATAAACATCATAACGATTTAGGTATGAGTCCTGTATATGTCAAAAGTAGCTTGTTTCTACGCGTGATTTTCATCCTTCAGCAGAAATATGTTACCTGGCCCCACCATGTTTATTAAATAATTGTTAACATTGCTGACTCTGTGTGGTAAAGTATGGTTATTGTTCATTTTCGGTCGATCGATTGAGAGAGAGAGAGAGAGAGAGAGAGAGAGAGAGAGAGAGAGAGAGAGAGAGAGAGAGAAAAGCAGAGATATACAAAGTGTGGATCAACTTTCCAATGATGGCTTAAAACATAAATAATTAAAACAGTCCCCTAATATTCAGGTTGTCATGGCATCCAGAGTCCCTGAGGAGACAGACATCGTTCATACAATGAATACCTGTAACAAAACTAGATTAGCTTGGTGTAGGATGCAAATACAATAAATCATTAGTGTACTGCCCTTGTAACCAAAACAGCGTTATAACAATAAGTGCAACAACAAATATGTTAGATCAATGTTTCAAATAATCAAATAAATTATACAGCTATTATGGTGAACCCCCACACTACAGCCATGTTCGAAGGTGTTATTTACTATGTGCTCTAAATGTAAGTAACATAAAAGAGTGAAAGACAGCAAGCTTTGTAAAATGTAACACATAATGTATTTCCCTAACATAAAAAGAGAAAATGAGGAAAAAGAACATAAGGTACTGTGAATTGATTACAATAAAGCAATAATTACAAAGAAAAGTCATAATAACTTAAGTCCTAAATGAAATTCAGTAAAAGTACCGAAGAAATAAAAACAACGAATGCAATGACGTGGCTGTTGTAGCTTATAGAGTGATGATGTGTCAGTAGTCTTTTGTAGAATCAGAGAAACATAATTCCAGGTTTAAATAGTCTATTAAGTCCAAAGAATGTCTTTATCCAAGAATTTTGTCAGAGCAATTGTTTATTTCCAGAGAAAATAATCACTTGAATTCTTCAATTTGTATAAACTTAATTCCATCCCAATATATAAAAAATGCTAGAAAAAATTCATCTTGATTCTGATGAAATTTAAAGCACTAATGACCAAGTTCTCACATTTACAAGATTATTTGGTTCTCTACTTGATCTCATGTCACAATTAGCTTTTTATATACAAAACAAAACCCTTACATGAGGGGAATAAAGCTTCTAGAATGATGCAATTGTCCACACCAATATAACCTGGATTATTTGTAATTGACATAGAAGATTGCAAAAGTTTGACACAAAATATACAACAGTAAAGACTCAGTAATTAATAATAATATTGATTCAAAACCCATATATACAGAGATTAATTTATTAATGTAATAGTTGTCTACAATGAATTAATGAAAAAAATCAAATTGGTTCAGGCATAAATTAAATCAGTTTAGGACAAGGTTAGGTCCAACATATAATATTACATTATAATATCATGTAATCAAAAAAATACAATTTAACTACGAAAGAATTAAATATTCATAACTCAGGCAACATATGGAGATTTAAAGTGACACAAGCAAAGAAAACAGTAAAAAAGTTGTACTGATGAATTATAGCTAAATTTATTTAATTCAAGATTTCAAGACGTTTGCTGACAAATTGTGTGGGTGGGTTAAATACTGACTGTAACTGCCCCTCCTGCCCAATTCATTATCGCTGACCCAATATATTTTATACATAACCTTGTGCGTCTAGGATGCATCATGAAGGATGCATCACGAAGTTTCATTTGATAGGGTTATGTTACCATGGTAAGATTATCAGCGTTACCCTATCCAAAAGCATGCATCAACAACAGCCTAACTGACAGAAGCTTACAACAGTCTAACTGATATTAGACAACAATAGTCTCATTGACATTAGCCAACAACAGTCTAATTGACTTTAGCCAAGAACAGTCTAATCGACATTATCATACAACAGTTTAATTGACTTTAGCCAACAACAGTATGATCGACATTATCATACAACAGTTTAATTGACATTAGCCAACAACAGTCTAATCGACATTAGCCAACTACAGTCTAACTGACATTAGGCAAATACAGATTAATCGACGTTAGCCAACAACAGCTTAATTGACATTAGCCTACAACAGTCTAATTGACGTTAGCCAACAACAGACTAATTTACATTAGCCAACAACAGTCTAATCGACATTATCCAACAACAGCCTAATTGACATTAGCAACCAACAGCCTCACAATTCATGGTTACTTATAATTTATGAAAAACTGACAACATGAATTATTTAAGTATCAAAGGAAGCTTGCAATTGTACCTTGAAAAAATTAATTTCAAAATGTCAATGACCAGAATGGAAAACAAACATTACATTGGTTATCTTTTCACTTTACAAATAAGTAATACAAAATAGGACAAATAAATTGGAGAAACAAACACACTTTTATATATAATTTCTAATATGTTTCCCTAACGTCATAATATTTTTATCAATTCAGAGATGATTTTACTTAAGTAAACTAAAATGAACATTCATTACATTGTTGGTACATAACTTTGGATTCTTTATCCCTGTGTTCTTCTTTGAACGTTAAGATATGACACTTGCAAAATCGGCTGACAATGACAATCATGGTCACAAATTTTAACTCATTTTTTCCAGTAAGATATCATTAATCATGAATGAAATGCGCAATCAGTTAAATGACATATATATAAACAGAATTGCTTTCTTTTGCGACCTATCACTACAGCTAAAACTAATCTTCATTTACTATAAGGAGCATTACACATGAAAGAAATAACAGGCTGTTCGGATACAGTGCAAAATGAGTAGAAAGAGCTATACTATGTATGTGTTTCATCTCAGTATCACGCATGATTTGTTTCCAGGGTTTTTAATTGGAATAAGAGTTTACAGACAGCACCAAGTAATCATTCCATGAATAATAGACGCATATTGTTTAACATTTAATTTTGAAATTATATATGCACTAAAACACGACTTTGTTGTTCTACAAATGTTATTATTAATACGATTTTAAAATTGAATTTCCTCGAAGCTAGAGCTAAGGTAAAGTACTTATTTATAACAACGTAAATGATTACAAGATTGTATCGTACAAAATATACTATGCTAAGTCGTATATTTTTATTGTGGTATTCATACATCTAAAAGTACAATAAGACGTCAACTGACCTATTTTGAATGACCTAATATGTTTGTCTCTGGACCAGGCTCATTTTAATTGAGAATACTTCATTAAAACAACGAGACTGCGTAATACATGTTTGAGATTTCTGTAATCTTATCCGATTGTTGCAATTCTTCTAATAAATCTAAAATGTATAGCACATGCTTTGGAAAACGACTTGTACTGGTTGTTTTTGGTTTCTTAATTTTGCACGAGTTGTTACTACATATTGCAGTTTTAGATCTTAAAAAGCAGTAACTATTTTATATGTTTCTATAATTATACACATGTCCTATGACAGTTATGGTTTGAAGAAACAAATGGGTAGATCCGGGTGGGTGTATACAGTTTCCTTTAAAAGATGTAAGTAAAACAAATTGTCTAAATTATAAGATCTGATCATTCAGTACCTACATATGCTAAATGAACCTCTGACAAACAAAGTATTTCAACACAGAGCAGGGTACGTCATTGAATCGATTACTAACAACCACACAGTTCTCAATACCATTTTCGTTATTTGGTTCATCGGTGTTCCAAGAGGTATATGATGCCGTTTCACCGTTCCACCACATCCATTCTCTGTTTGAACCCACTGCTCGAAGTCCAATCCAAATTTGATCTGCTAATGTCTCATTCATAACTGCATTACAAAAGTATTAAAATATTAAATATTATATTGAAGACATGCTTATTCATCAATGTATGTATGCATGTATGTATGTATCTATGTATGTATGTATGTATGTATGTATGTATGTATGTATGTATGTATGTATGTATGTATGTATGTATGTATGTATGTACGTATGTATGCATGAATGTGCGTGTGTAAATATATGTTTCAAATCAACAGAATATCACCAATGCTCATTTATTTACGACAAAATGTTATTGCACCTAATGAGTTTCCAGCAGATTGATAATATCTTAAATCTACATCGAAGTTATATATTTATTTGCTTGCTACAATCAAAAGAAACATACTTAGCGATGTTTATTTCTCTGATGGAAATTGGAAAAAACCAACGTCGTGGTCATATTATTGGGTCTAAAAATTTTATACAAGGTTCTGAAGTGTCCAACATTCTTCACTCCTTCCTTAAGTCCTTTCTAGATTAAGTTAAAACTAATACTTCATTTAAATATATTCATAAGAATTACAAAGTAGTCATTGACATTTTGGACTCAATCACTATTTTGGGACTTTTGTTAATTTATTCAAGGACATTCTGGACTCATTCATTGCGACACATCAGATCATTTAAGGTACATCGGCATATTAAAGATTGGAATTTATTTTGAATACAGTTGAAATTAGGTCGGATTACTCTATACTGTGCGTATATTTAATTGACAATATTGTGAGTTAAATATTATATTTTCGGGTTTTTGTATATATTGATAGATTATTTGTTGAACTATAAAGAAGAATATGATTTTCATGTTACTCTTACTTAGCCATACTAGTTCCCCTGTCTATGTATGTATGTATGTATGTATGTATCTATCTATCTATCTATCTATATATATATATATATATATATATATATATATATATATATATATATATATATATATATATATATATATATATAGATAGATAGATAGACAGGCTGAGAGACAGACAGCCTGCGAGACAGACAGACAGATAGCTAGATAGATAGATATATAGATATATAGATAGATAGATAGATAGGTAGGTAGATAGATAGATAGATATAGATAGATAGATAGATAGATAGATAGATAGATAGATAGATAGATAGATAGATAGATAGATAGAGTAAATATTGTTTCAAGTAACAAGAATATATAGTATTTTCCTAGACATTATGTCCCAGTTAGCATTTTCTAATAAAACAAATATTCCATAATGGAAAATATCTACCCTGAAGGCCTATGATCTGTACGTTAGGAGAATCCCAATAACCTTGAACCAGTTTCTAATAAACATATTTGCTTCTATTAATTGTTATTTTTCTATTAAACCCACAAACATGGAGAGTATTTTAGCTGTTCTTAGTTGCTTAGAGACTTAAAATAAAAGAATTCAGGTCCAGATATAGAATAAACTTGATTTTCGTGAAGTCCAACATACAATATTAAAATACAATATCACATACCGATATATTTAAAACAAAACTAACAAACAACGGAAATTAAAAGTACATAATAATTCCCTTCAGAAAGAAAAACAAAGGTCAAGGCAAGAAAGCTTAGGTTGTACTTTTAGTCGAATGTGCGTTTGACAAAGATTTCATAAGATAGTTAAAATGTATGATCCATACCAAAACATTAATGGCAAGAGGAACTAGGGCTCTTCATTGTATACTCCATATCAAACCATTACAGGCGAGAGGGTTTGTGTGTGTGTGTGTGTGTGTGTGTGTGTGTGTGTGTGTGTGTGTGTGTGTGTGATTTAGCTTTGTTAATGTAGCATTAACCATTTTTCAGTCATATCGAAACGATGTCTGCAGTGTGGACGTTTATAATGATTTCTAAACCTGGGGTAACATGCCGCAGACAAATAGTATGATGTCCCACCCAGTCTCATTATCCTGATAACAGTCCGATCAGTCCTAACACTAAAGCGGCGAGAGAGACTAGTGCGTTAAAATGTATACACAATAACTAAACATTACATATAAAAGACCTAGAGCGTTAAAATGTGAATTCCATATGAATAATTTACAAAGAGGGACTAATGTGTTAAAAATGTATCATGAACATCAAGACATTATAGTCAAGAGGGACTAATGTATTACAATGTATACTCCACATCATCACTGTACAGGCAATATGGACTAATGTGTTTAAATCTATACTAAACATCAAGACATTCTAAGCAAGAGGGACTAATGTATTTAAATAAATATTTCACATCAAGACATTCTTTCAAGAGGGACTAATGTGTTAAAATGTATACTCCATATCAAGACATTACAGACAAGAGAGACTAACGTGTTAAAATGTATACTCCACATCAAGACATTACAGTCAAAGGGGGGTGCTAATGTGTTAAAATATATGCTCCACATCAAGACAATACAGGCAAGAGAGACTAATGTGTTAAAATGTATACTCCACATCAAGACATTACAGGCAAGAGGGACTAATGTGTTAAAATGTATACTCCATATAAAGACATTACAGTCAAGGGGTGGGGGCTAATGTGTTAAAATATATACTCCACATCAAGACAATAGAGGCAAGAGAGACCAATGTGTTAAAATGTATACTCGACATCAATACATTCAAAGCAAGAGAGACATGAGCGTAAAACGTTTTTAACAATATTTCAATTCTACATAGAAACTAGTGCAATGACTGACAATATGCATAGTCTATTGCAGAATATACTAAACAGTAATGCAACTAATATTTCAAAGCTAACTTTCAAATGCTTCAATAAAAACAGAAAATAATTTTCACATTTAAGCAAGCCAAACCTTGACATGTCATTCATCAATGTCTCACAGTGATTTAACTTTTGCATCGTCGTTTGTGGTGTATAAAATAATGCCTAACACAGATATTTTCAAAAGTTTTAAAAATAAAGAAACTAATCTACATGAATATATTTCAGCTGAAATGTAACGATACATTATATTTGATTGGTTTATCTATGAAAACAAAAACACATAAGAACGGGGGAAAAATGTTTTGCTTTCTTTCTTCTCAGTCTAACCTAAGTTTTCATGATATGTCAAATTATGATTGCTTGACTGCATATCAACCTGAATGATTACGATAGGACGATATTACACTTCCTGCCAATCATTTGAACATAAATAGGTTTTTAATTCACTCAATATAATACCTTCTCGGACAAAATTGAAATCAGTTTCATTCCTGATGATCATCAATTTGGCTCCCTCCGATTCGCATGTAATCATGGCGCTGTTGGAAGTTTCATTCACTAAATGAACTTTGTAGCACAGAGCCAATGACTGGTTGTAAACATATCCTTCATTGCAGTATTGAGGTCCTGTAAATAAAAAAGTCAGCAAAGCTGTAAATAAACAATTGTACATGAAAGTTCACTGAAAATATAGATAATTTATTTTAATACACGATACAGGTATTCGTTTTTACTGGACAAAAGTTGTCATTATGCATAACATTGTCTCCGTTGACCTCATTTTCTCTCCCCCCCCTCGTCGTAAAAAGGATAAACGTCAATCTTTACCTTTTTGTTATATTATTGTTATTAATGAAGACTGGTTTTCTTGATGAGGTAACAAATATTGCTTGATCGATCGATTGATAAATTCACTCATTGATGGAGTGATCAGTAGATTTATTGATTTATTTGAAATATATATCCCCGGCTAGAGTAAAGATTGTATTATATTTTACTTATTCAAAATTGTGATTTTATTGGGTATGACAGAACTCTTGAATACACCATCTAAATATTACTTCTCTTTCTCAGAAGTCAGAAGTACTTGAGCATATATTGTAATAAAATCCGTTCTTCTTATGCATGTCATTATTCTATAATGTTTTTGATTTTAACTTCCCCAAAATATTTACAGCAGATACTAGAAAATTAGGTCAAAAAATGTACTATAAGAGTAATTATTCCCAAATAATTGGAAACTTTGAACTCACAGCTGGCGGCGTTGCTACGCGGAATGTAAAACGGTAAGGTCATACAATTATTCGAAATGCCATCCAATGAATATAATTCCTGTTTAAACGTATCAACGTTAAACCATGCGTAATCAACAATGTTTGTCTCAAACGAGTTATTTGAAGGGTCATCATGAGCCAAAGCATTTTTCCATACATGATCAAGTTGTATCACTTTGGTCATATCTTTGAAACTTTACAACCGTCTCTGTGAAACGTTGTTTTTATTTATACATCACGACAACTAACGACTAATTCTATCTTAGAAGAACCGTTCTAAATTTGAAAGAAATATGCGTTATAATACCTATAAATATAACGTACTCATGCCTGAGAAGGCTTAATATTTATATCCGTTATGGTAATGGTGCTACGTCCTTCACACATTTCATTAGTCAGTAGTCTAATATGGTGTTATCGTCACAATACAAATCATAAATCTATCTGGGTACTCTTCACAGTGCTATCTTGTTTTAATATATGATAGGGGTGTCTCTTTGTACCAGACAAACGGTGTTATTATGCATAACGTATGAGTGTACGTTCAGTACCACAGTTATATCCATTGTCTTTATTCTCTCTCTCTCTCTCTCTCTCTCTCTCTCTCTCTCTCTCTCGTCAGCAAAAGAAATAACTTATTGATAAGGTAGCTTACATTGATTTATCGATTGATAGATTCAATCATTGATTGATAGATCAGCAGATTGACCACTGAAGTTGAAATAAATATCCCCTGCTAGAGCAGGAGGAACGAGTGTAATGCATCTTACTTATTTAAAATTTTACTTTTATTGGGTCTGACAGAATTCTTGAAGAAACCCTTCAAGCATCGCTTCTCTTTCTCACATGGAAAAAGTACCTGAGTGTGGGTTTTTGATTTGTAAAACAGATCGGTAATTCATATGCAGGCACTTATTCCATAATGTATTTGATTTTAACTTCCCCAAAATTATTTACAATAGATACTTGAAAATTAAGCCAATAGATGTACTATGAGAGAAAATTGTCCGAAATATTTGGGAACTTTGATTTCACAGCTGGCATCGGTGCTACACGGGATGAAAAGCCATAATGTCATGAAAACATTCTAAATCCCATCCAAATAGCATAGCTCCAGTTTAAATGTATCAAAGTAACACCATGCGCAGTGAACACAGTTTATCTCAAAAAGTTACTTGAAGGGTCATCATGAGCCTAAGAATATTTCCATATCTCATCAGTTTGTATCACTTTGGTCATATCTTTTTGAAACAATTGCAACCGTCTCTGTGAGACGTTGGTTTTAATTATACATCATAACAACAAACGATTTATCCTATCTTGGACTAAACTTTACTGATTTGACATAAACCTGAGGAATAATACCTATAAATATATAGTACCCAAGCCCGAGAAACATAAATTTTCAGTTATGTTATGGTAATGGGCCTACGTCCTTCACATATTTTATTAGTCAGTCGTCTTAAAGGGTGTTATCAATACGATAAACATCTTAAATCCATTTAAGTAATCGTGTCACATCCTCCACAGACTTTATGAATGAGTCATGTGTTAGATTGTTGTCATACTACAAGTACAAAATCCGTTCAGGTAACATTTTTACGTCTTGTACAGATCGTACTAATCCGTCGTCGAATAGAGAAGTATAATTTATGGTATTAGTCATAAACAGGTTTAAGTATTGGCGCCACGTCCAACACAGGTTTTTTTAGTCAGTCGTATAGTATAATGGCAACGTCTCGTTATGAAACCTTTGTATGATTCAATAGTTAGCATAAAAATAGTGTGAACCATTTTTGATAGAAGCCAATAGTGCATGGATTATATCTGTCTGTGATTAGCTTACTAGTGTAATAATTCCATCCTTGCTGCATTGCTTTTTCTGTTGGAATTCCACGTTTGTATGAAGAGGACGCTAGACACAATTTCAGTGACGGGTGGTGGAAGAACGATCTGCATAATGGATCCCTGTCGCACAGTTTGGCACAGTCTGAATCCGGGCAGTCTTTCCTCTCCCACAATATAAAAGATGCATCGAGGTTGTTCGCATAGTCTTGATCCAATTTCCAAGCACTACAACTACTGCTATGCTCGGCTGTAGACGAATGGAAACATATATTTATAATTTATATGTCTATCTCTGATAAATGCATTTTCAATTATATTTCATCTAATCGTCAGCAGGTAAAGGTTTTAAACGATCCCAGCTCCATAATATTGTTGAAATGTAGAAGCAAAACCTGTACAAGAATATTTTAAAATTTAAATATGGTCATAAGTAACGTTTTATATTAAAAAATAACAACCCTGCTTGTCATATTATTCTTCAACCAGATAAACACTTCCGAGTAAAGAAACCTGCTTTCGCGAGACACATGCACAATGGTTATTTCAATTTTAAAACCTGTTATTTCAGGGTCTGACATTGTATTAGGTATCTTCAACAAAAAATGAAGAAGCATCACATATTTAAGTGCCTATAAAAGAAATTCCAAATATTTAACACCATATATGTATGCTTTTCGGAGAAAATGTATATAGTACTACGGTGAGACACCCCACCTCTCTTAGACGAATAATATAAACTAATACAAATACAGCCATGAATCGTGCACTTGTTCCATGTACAATTCATTTTTGTTCAGACTGTGTGAATGAAGGAGTGAAGGAGTGATTAAACATATGCTTCTATGAACTTTCCATGAATAGTTTCAAAATCTTTTAAAGTTCCTTCAAACTATTAATTTCCTTACATGAACCATTCCCTTGAGTTACTCCCCCTTTGTATTTCATAACCAGGAGACTGTATAAAGGTGTCGCTTGTTCATGACAACACTTTACTGGTATCGCTCCTAGCGGCAAAGAGAAATGTAACAGTTGACAAATGTGTTTGTATAAAGCGCTCGACTTTACCGATCACTGCCATCTCACTTCTGACCGCGTGGTTTCTAAACTAGGGCTCATCCTGTCGAAACTGACCCATTGATTAGACAATATTTGAATATATTCCTATACATTTGCACCTGAAATCGTTTCTAGGTTGAATTGGGCTAAGAGATAACCTGAAAGAAGGTATCACACTTTCACTTATAATTCCAATTTAAATAAGTAACATACTTCTTTTGTAGATTTCAAAGGTTATGTCATTAGCCATCTCACTCTTACAAACGGTTAGGTTATGAGAATGAACAGACACAGTCGCCAGTGTTGACATTGACAGATACGGTATGAGTATTTTGGGAACAATTCAACATGGCTAGACCCTGACATCGCAGAAAAGAAATCGTAAACAGGATGAGGCCAACTACGGAAATCAAGACCAGATTTGTCAAAAACATTAGTTAAGCTGTGCTGAGTTCGAATTTTCAGCTTTGCAGTGTCATACTATAGTTCTCTCGCTCTCTAGCATATGCACACACTGAGATCAGTATATGAGGGCTGTATAAACACAAATGGACTATTCCATAGGCGACGATCATCAAACATCTAACGGTCTAAATTTGAACTTTGCTTAGAATTTAATCAGGAGACATATGTTGAATCATCGTTATAACAACATCTGCTTCCAAATCTGTTTTGTAATCACCAACTGACCCGTTATATACCTTTCTGTAAAACATAGACTATGAATGGCGGCCAATATTAATGGTGGAAGAAGAACCCAGGAAAAACTCGGAAGGTAACACCGAACCTTTAGAAGAAACTGTCAAGCTTTCTCACATACCCACATTGGCCGAATCCGAGACTTAAACCCACGCAGAGATAGTTGTGATGGATGTGATCCGTAACGGAGAGCGCTTTAGACCACTCATTGCCCATATATATATATATATATATATATATATATATATATATATATATATATATATATATATATATAACTTTCTATCAATTCTTGCTAAAATAGAGAGGAAACTTCAGGCCAAAAGAAAATATCTGAGGCAATATTGCATTATAGCAAAATGTTTTCTTTATAAACACATTTCTTCACTTCGACGAATTGTCAAATAGACACATTTGATGATCCTATGATACGAACTTCTTACAGACAAATTCATTTCGTGTCGACAAAACATTTCCATTAGGAGCGAAACTCTTCCAATCTATTTACAAATCTAAACTATGTCATTTATTAAGTCTAACAAGAATATACAAAGGTATTATTTTTCCTAATTACTGCATTTTTGTTATGATAAAAGTATGTTATCCTAAACTAATTGAAATATCTTCATGATTGATATGCTTCATTATAGTTTATATTATCATACTCACCAACAGCCAGTGAGGTAGATATGAAGAGAATCAAACAGGCGAGGAACTTCAAGACTTCCATCATTCGCAGACTTAGTGAAATGGGTTTCCAAAATAGTCAAATTAAGCAATATATTTGTATTTGTCCAGTATTCCAAATACCGGTTTGTACTAGCATCAACGCTTGTAACGAACGATTAAATATGTACTACTCGTGAGGGAGATGACAAACGTCAATTTCAATCAATAAATGGGATGGCGTGATGATACGGTTGCGACATTCTACACAATGTAATCTCTTGATTATTTGAACATAATTCGTTATAGCCAACCGTATAGATTTGCAAATGACTGATTCTAAAGGTCTTGAAGAAGCTACATTTTTACACCTGGATGACCAGTTCCATATTTATTTAGTTTGCTATTCTTGGCATTTTTTGGCATTGCTATTCGTGCATGAAACTTAGATTTGAAAAGATTCTACTCAAGTTTAAAGTTTGTCATTGTCCAATATTTCCATTTAACTGTTGAGAGAGTGCTGGTAACTAGCTAGGTTTGTAACAATTTTGTATGCTGAAACGACTCATAGTCACACCAAGAAAATTAGATTTTTAAAGCATATCCAGTCACAGTTATAACTGTTGGTGACTTCTGTTGAGATAATCTAAATTTCATACAAACGAATTATCAGCACTTTGTACATACATTTCTAAAATAAAAGAATCGAATTAATAAAATGTATAATACGAACGTTGATAACTGTATAATAGTATCGTTTGGTTTTGGAAATTTTCTTTACTTATTTTTTTCTTTTCTTTTCTCTCGCGCTCTAATAAACATTTAAGTTCCATGGATACATCGGTGAAACGTAACACTGACGATTACTGAGTTTGATTTAATGTCCTAATGCTCGCATGATCATCCGGGCGATCATTTAGATAACTCTTTAAAATATATTCTGCCCAAACATCTCTGTACAGTGCGTTCCTTGCTGACACAAAATGTGCATCAGAGTGTGTCGTAAGCCGACAAAGATATCTACGCCATTACAATGTCATGGGTGCTTGCAAACATAATTCAGACCGTCCGTGACAAACATAAGTTAAGATCGGTACTGGAAGCATCCTCAGATGAAACAAACTGATTCAACACGTGTTGTAATGTATACCAATTGACTCCAGGCTTGCTATAATATATGCTAAGAACTGACTCCAAACTTGCTCTAATGTATGAAACGAACTGACTCCAGACTTGTTCCAATGCATCACATGAACTGACTCCACACGTGTTGTATATGTGCTATTTGCAAACATGACGAACTTACTAGAGCCTTTTATTAAAGGAAACGCGTACGAATAATGAAGAACTGACATCAGACATTTTCTAATGCATGATTTTAGAACCAATGATGAATAGAGATATATATCATGTTTGTCCAATTCTAGAAAAAGTACTCAAGGATGACGAACAAAAATATGTGCGGCAAGACCAGTCACCCACCACCTCAGACAAATAATACAAAATAAATCCATGCAGAAACTGTTAACTTTCCATACATTTATTGGCTGCATTTGCAGGTTATAAGTTCTTTGTTTTGGACAGTTTTGTATATAACTCTTGGAGCATTATAAGGGATAGAATCTATCAGGCATAAAATGATTCTTAAAATGCTTATACTTGTCTCCAATCTTTTCTTGCGTCACATGTACATTACAAGAAAAATATATATGACAGAAATCTTTGCATTTTATAAATAGAAATGTCATTTAGGCGCAAGAGGGACAACTTCCAGTAGTTTTCTGTGTGTGCATGAATGTGTATGTAACTTATCAAATTATAATTTAAAATAAAATAATGCAATAAGTTTTACGGGCGTATTTTAACCACATTCGCCATGTCCTGTCTATGTCAAATGATATTGGTACAATAAACATGGTACTATTTTCCCAACCTTCATAAATTAGTTCATTTTAAAAACAGTCAATTATGCCACTGCGAGGTTAAAAGACTGTACTTGGGTCTGCTTATGTTATTTCATATTTTATAATCCACGTGTAAAGCTGATGCCAATATCTCCAAAAGATCTCTGTGCACATCCAGATACTGAATGAAAGAAGATTAATCATTAGTATGCCAAAATATCGTTCATATGGATATCGGTAAGAAAAATATTGTATTGCAAGACATTTAAAGATGATTTCTCCTTTTAACAAGAACACCGTAAAATGGTGACCTAATGTAAATTTCCCTATCCACCCCTAATGCGATATAATGGCGCCATAATGCTAATTTTCGGTTTAGTTCATTATGTAAAACTCATCCGAAGTGTGTTGGGTTTTCGTTCTTTCCGTTCCTCTATTAAGTTTTTTTCATCAACATATATTTCCTCTCATATGAAGGCTTTTGTTTGTGACCTTTATGTTGCATTATGAATTCATTTTACGTCCTGATATGATTGTAAAGGTATCGCTTGGACAATCACTTATTATTGAATAGGAACATGATCCGGATATATTATATTTGTTTCGTAAGGCTATTGGTGAAACCCAATAATAAAGCCACGTCAGTCCCAATTTGTTATCTTGTGAAAAGTTAGGTCCTTGTGAGAAAAAGGAGACCCACTGATGAATCTGCTGCTGAAGAGTTGTCAATGAGTTATCATGTTCTCCCTCCTAAGTCATAACGACTTAAAGTTATTCGTCTTAGAAATATTAAACTAAAATCATGTATAAATTTTGATAACACTTTTTTCAAACATAATCCGTCCAAGGCCTGTCAATTAGCCCAAAAAAGAACTTAAGGTATGACAGAAATACAAAGGAAATACATATAAACTTTGATATTAGAGGTTTGACAAACTTGACCATACATCAAAATCCATTTTGAGCTAAAGGTTGTATTACTTATACAATTGACAATAAAGTAAATGATCAAAATTACATCATTAGCACTCCCTGGAAGTGGAAACCGAAACATTATGCTCATAAAGTAGTACAAAGGTGGAAATTATGGAATTAGATCTGACTGTAGTGACATTTAGAAATATTAAACAATCTGGCCATACACTTTCTCGTCTATAACCAGAAGGATAGAGTAAACTAAACCAGCTAATACATGAATATGAGCACTTTCTCAGGATGTTTCTAAACGAGAAAATGAAATCTATCAAAACGTTGACATTGTAGCTTCTCAACTAAGACAATCTGAAAAAAAAAGAAATTAAATATTGACTAGAGAATAATTGTATAGGACCAAGTAAGAGTAACTGGCGTTCATCCATATTCACGGTGTATTGTGGATCCTGAACCAGAGAATGAGATCTGTCCTGTACAAGGTAAGGTCAAGACTATGTTTGACTTCCATGTGCTTGTCAGCAAAAGCACTGGATGTAATATTTTAGGTATGACTGGATATTATGTGAAATTTTATTTCAATTTTAGTCAAATGTTAAAGAGGTCTGTTTGCACAAATGATGTAGGGGTTGATGGAGTGTATATTCACAGAGATGAAAAGGATTCGGATCACCCAGTGTCATACCTTTATAAAACATTAAACAGGCACTATACAAATTAAGGAAGAGTTGACTTTGATATTCGTTTTGCAACATCAGTGCATTTTGGTCAGCTTTTCCTCCGATAATTACCGACCCCATAAGTTCTTCAACACGATGCAAAAAAAATCGTAGCTTGGTGAAATGGAGTTTGATACTGCAGGACATACACATTTACACACGCTCGCACTCAAACACACACACACACACACACACACACATATATATATATATATATATATATATATATATATATATATATATATATATATATATATATATATATATATATATATATATATATATATATATATATATATATATATATATATATATATATATATATATATATATATATATATATTTGTTGATTTATTTATTTATGTGTGTGTGTCTGTGTGTGTCAGTGTGTGTGTATGCGTGCGTGCGGTGATCTTTCATTGACGAGAACATGTGTCAAGCTTTGTTGAATATATTTTTCAGTGGTAGCCTAAAAACATACATAATTAAAAGCACATGATGAATATTATGTTTGACGTGACATAACAAAGTTTCTAAGGAGATAAATGTAGAAATGAAACGCTTCAGTAAGTTTAAACATTGCCGGTTATTCGGATTATTGCTAATATGAACACACGCTTTTGAAATATCATCGATCGTTCGAACAATCAATGTATTCATTCCAAATGCATTTTAGTTTATCGTTATGTCAGATTCATAAAACACTAATGATTTTTTAATCTGACTGACTCTTTACCTTAGAAACATTCTAACAATGAATGCAAGACAAAATTCGTTATATCAATGTTTATCATATAACTTATGGAGAACGTACCAACTCCAGCTATTATCCAGGGCAGTATATCATGAACTAACTTAATACATGATTTTGTAATGGTATACTTATCTGGAATATTTTAAGCCATTTCGGTACATTTTATTACAAACGGAAAACATTAATGTCATGTGTTTTTGGTACCAGTAGCTTTAGATGTATCATGAGTCAAAGTAATACTGCATGTAATGACTTTTATATCGCTCATCTCAAACTTTTCACAAGTGAATTGTAGCTAATTTTATAAATTCAAAATTTTTAAAAGTTCACTAAACTACGTTTGTGTCTTCCAAACAAACTGTTTGTATCTTCGTTAATGGTAACTCAATATGAAATTATCTTTTTGTCATAGAAATTCTTTAATGAAGCTCCATAGTTTCCGAATATGTGCATTACTATATATGTCTATAGATAGATAGATAGATAGATAGATAGATAGATAGATAGATAGATAGATAGATAGATAGATAGATAGATAGATATAGGAGGGAGAGAGCGATATGATTATTACTTTCATCCTCCAGTTAAGAACCTCGCCCAAGCTTGCTTTTAGTCCAGCACCACCAGACGCTTGCTTGGAGAAAAAGAAATTTAAACCATGTAATAACATAATATCACACATGGATCTAACGAATATGAAGAACACGTACAAACTGAGATAAACTATTGCTACAAGCCAGGGGTCCTTACTTGACCGAGCGGTTTCAAACCCTGGCGCGATTCCCGTTAGAAGTCATACGTTTATCCCAAATTTCCAAAGACTTCCATACAACTTTATTTGTAAATTAGAAAGCCCGACGTATCCATTATATACATAACTTTTACTCTAATCAGTGCAAGACCACAGATCTCACAACCTGCCAAATATATATCAACCGCACATCTACATGGCTTTTCTTCATTAGGTTTCCGTACCGCCAGCAGTTCACGCCGTAGAAACAATACAACTAACCCTTAACACAAGGAACTATTTTAACTACGCCACCTTAGGCCAGTCAAACTATGGTTTCCAGGCACTTTTCGCCAGTACAACGGCCTCACCTTTGCCACCATGGCAACATAAACAGTATCTTCCGAGTCCCTTCTTATTGATTCCATAGTGTAATTTACAGGTTTCTTACCGTACATAATGCCACTTCAGTCATACCATCAATGTACACCACTAGATGTTGATAGGGACTTTGTTATTCCATCGACGCTCATTCGGTTTGGACCTGAATCCGCTACTAGTGAAGCATGGCATCATGGAAACTCAACAACACTTTATTCCGTGACGTTTGCTTCTAGTAATTGGCTAATTATTTCGGGCAAAGGAGTATCTATATTGCACCGAATTTCAATAATCAGACACGTAATCACAACAATCGAAGAATTCCTTAAAACAGTGCGCTATAACCAAATGCGCATACTCCAAATTTATTACACTATCATACATTTCACGAGATAACTCCATCTATCGTAGAAACAGCGGAAAGTATTTACATTTTCATCCGGTACTTCTGGGATTACTCTATTGAACACGATAGGAGGGGGAGATTACCACTATATAAACAGCAGAGGGAGGGACAGCACAAGTAGAATGTCTAGAAAGATTGCCTACCATTTAAAAATCCGAATATAATTATTACAACGATTTGAACATGAGGCCTATAAATGTCAAATGATGTTTCCCTATCGAGTAGTTGGTGTTTGAAATGTTTTTAGTGAGATGTCTATCGATTTAGATGTAATTCTATTTTGTATTGACTGTTTTAAACGCTCTTAGTAAGATGCCATTCTATCATGCATTTTGGCGTTTTGAAATGATTTTGGTAAGATGTTTCTTCTATCTAGTTTTGGCTTTTTGAAATGCTCTTTGTACGTTGTCTTTCCCTCTAGTATATTCGTTGATGCGACTTGCCCGTTCCACCATTTATATTCTCTGTTTGCACTTACTGCTCGAAGTTCATTACAAATTTGGTCTGCTAGTGTTTCTTTCATAACTGCATAACAAAATATAAAATATTAAATTTTCTAATGAAGACATGCTCATGCATGTATGTATGTATGTATATATGTATGTATGTATGTATGTATGTATGTATGTATGTATGTATGTATGTATGTATGTATGTATGCATGTATGTATGTATGTATTGTATGTATGTATGTATGTATGTATGTATGTATGTATGTATGTATGTATGTATGTATGTATGTATGTATGTGTGTATGTATGTATGTATGCATGTATGTATGTATGTATCTATGTATGCATGTATGTATGTATGTATGTATGTATGTATGTATGTATGTATGTATGTATGTATGTATGTTCGATGTATGTTCGTGTGCTTGTATGTATGTATCTATGCATGTATGTATGTGTGTATGTATGTATGTATGTATGTATGTATGTATGTATGTATGTATGTATGCATGCATGTATGTATGTATGTATGTATGTATGTATGTATGTATGTATGTATGTATGTATGTATGTATGTATGTATGTATGTATGTATGTATGTATGTATGTATGTGTGCGAGCGTGTATGAGTGTGTATATGTATGTATGTATATATGTATGTATGTATGTATGTATGTATGTATGTATGGATGGATGTATGTATGTATGTATGTATGTATGTATGCATCTATGTATGTATGTATGTATGTATGTATGTATGTATGCATGTATGCATGTATGTATGTATGTATGTGTGCGTGTGTGTGTGAGTATGTATGTATGTATGTATGTATCTATGTATCTATGTATGTATGTATGTATGTATGGACGTATGTGTGCGTGTGTGTGTGAGTGTGTATATGCATGTATGTATATATGTATGTATGTATGTATGTATGTATGTATGTATGTATGTATGTATGTATGTATGTATGCATGTATGTATGTATATATGTATGTATGTGCGTGTGCATGTATGTATGTATGCATGCATTTATGTATGTATGTATGCATGTATGTATGTATGTATGTATATATGTATGTATGTATGTATGTAGTTATGTGCGTGTGGAAATATGTGTTTGAAATCAACAGGATATCAGTTATGATCATATTTACTGACGTTAAAATGTCGTTGCACCTAATGTGTCACCAGCAGATTGATATATCTTGAATCTTCATCCAAGTTATTTATTTATTTGATTGCTACAATTGAAAGCAACATACCTAAGGGTGCTTATAAATCTTAGTGGAATTGGAGAAAAAAACTACATCGTGGTCAGCTTATTGGGTCTTAAAATTTCATACGAGTTTCTGAAATGTCGAATATTATTCATTGCTTCTTTAACTAAAGTTCCTCCTTGTCGGCTGTGTTCAGATTTAAGTTGAAAGGAATCATTCATTTAAAAATATTCATTAGAATTAAAAAGTGATCATTGAAGTGTTGGTCTCAATCACTATTTTAAGATTATTGTGAATTCGTCCAGGGACTTCTGGATTCTATCATTGTGACACAATAGTTCATTTAAGGGTATTGGTGAATCGGCACATTCAGAATTGGAATTCAGTTTGAACATAATTGGAATTCAGTCGGAGAACTCTACACTCTTCGCATCTGGCATATATTTTAAGACTACTTAATAAACAATAATGTGAGTACAAAATTAAATTTTCACGTTCTATTCATGAGAAATAAAATATTTGTTAAATTATACCAAATTATATGGTTTTCCTATCTTTGTTACTTAACTGGACATGTTACCCTTTCTATAAAAAAAATATTCTCTCTCTCTGTGTCTCTCTCTCTGTCTCTCTCTCTGTCTCTCTCTCCCTCTCTCTCTCTCTCTCTCTCTCTCTCTCTCTCTCTCTCTATATATATATATATATATATATATATATATATATATATATATCAGCAGTATAAACGAATGAGAAACAGGTTTGTAAAAGTCAACGAATAATTTACCTCCCTAGAACACGAAGCGAAAATGTAATCTAGAAACCGTACGCTATTGGTAATCTCCAATAGTCACAAGCGAAAGTCCTAATAATAAACGTTCATTATAAACATTATAAACAAAATTAAATCCAGCGCTGAATGTTTTGATGTGTCTGTTGTGACGAATATGGTAGTGTTTTCCCGCCAGTCTTTATTTCTTTTAGTATCAAAGTAATATAATTCTAGGTGTGAATTTATTATAATTGTTTGTGAATGTTTTCGTCCAATAATCTTATTTTCATGAGCATTTTGTATTTCCGGAGAACGGTAACTTGAATTAAATAATTAGAAGGCAAACCTCCAGCCCAAACAAATTGCTGGACACGACAACATTAATATAATTGATTCTGCTAGATCTTAAAGCAGGAATACATATTTTTTCCACAAACAATAGTACATAGTACTGCACTTGACCTAAGGTCACAATTAACATTTTAAAATGAACGAATTATTACCTTATTGAAAATATCAGTCTTGAAGGCATGTGTCAGGTGGGTTATGGAAATCCCATTAACCGTAAACCAGACCTAAATAAACATATTTACTTTTATTAATAATTATCCCAATATTAAATCCATACACATGAAAAGTATTGAAGATATGTATTAGTTGTTTACAGAATTGAAAATAAACAATTCAGGTCTAGTAAAAGAACAAACTTGATTTTTGTAAAGATTAATTCCGCATACAATATTATATTAAAACAGCACATAACGATGGAAATAAAAAATACGTAACACTTCCCCTTAAAAAAACCCAAAGATCTAGGCAGTATTCCTTTAGTTTTACTATTAGTCAAATATACATGTGAAACATTTACATAGATACAATCTTATGAATGATACTTGGCATACATTCAATAATATAATAATAATGTAAATGCGAAAGTGCATCTGCTATTGACTTGAATTTCCCCTTAGCTTGCTTAATGCCCCTATTATATTCCTGAAACCTTCATCTCCATCTTAATAATCTTTGATTTTTGTTTTTCATCTTGCCAATGAAAGTAATGGGTGTTTTGATTACTAGGCACAATAATCGGAGAAGGAGAGGAACTCATTATAACTTCAAAATGTAGCAATGTCAATATCAAAGCTTAGTAGCAAACAAAGCTAATTAAAAAATTAATTACAATAAATAGATAGATAGATAGATGAAAAGATAGATAGATATATAGACAGAGAGATAGATAGATAGATAGATAGATAGATAGATAGATAGATAGATAGATAGATAGATATATAGATAGAACGGTAGGTAGGTAGGTAGATAGATAGATAAAAAGATAGATAGATAGATAAATATATAGATATATAGATAGATCGATCGATCGATAGATAGATAGATAGATAGATAGATAGATAGATAGATAGACAGATATATAGATAGATAGAAAGGTAGGTAGGTGTGTAGATATAGATAGATAGATAGATAGATAGATAGATAGATAGATAGATAGATAGATAGATAGATAGATAGATAGATATATAGATAGATGAAAATAATGGAATAATGCAGACATATACGCAAAAAAGATCTGTTCAAGACAAATTCTTAACACTGATGTCAAACACTTGTACATTCATTTGAAAGCTGTTGAAACATGTTTCGTTTTGTCAACTCGATTTTCGTGAAACATTGGACTTATGACTCATATCAGGACATTTTTGGCAAGGGGATTAGGGATTTAAAATGTATACTTTATATCAAAACATTACAAGCAAGAGGAAGTAGGGCGTTAAAATGTATACTCCATATCAAAACATTACATGCGAGAGGGACCTGGGGCGGGAAAAAGCATACTCCATATCAAAACATTACAGGCAAGAGGAATTATGCGTTAAAATGTATATTCCATATCAAAACATTACATGTGATAGAGACTACCGCTTTAACATATGTACTCCATATCAAGACATTACATGCAAGAGGGACTAATATGTCAAAATCAAGACATTCTAAGCAAAAGAAGAACTCTAGCGGTACCATTTCTTAAAAATATTTCAATTTCAAATAAACTTTAGAGCAATGACTGATAATATGTTTATTATATTGTTGAAAATTTAAGCTGTAATGCACCTAAAATTTAAAGCTAACGTTCAAATGTTTTGATAAAAACAGAAAATAATTCTCACATTAAAACAGGTGAAATCTTGTCATGTTAATCGACAATATCTCACACTGATTTATTACTTGGATTTAATAGCCAGTAGACTGTATTAACCTGCCGCTTGTTCATGACAACGCACTATTGTCATTAGCTTTCCGTAGGTCGGTGGTTCTTACCGTGGTATCCAGGGTTCATTATGCACCAGCTATTCTGGTCGAGATACAGAGTCTATCTTGCGCAGATAAATAGTGTTAAACCAAATGCAGTAACATCTAATCCCTGAGATTACAAATTCGTACATATATACAAGTGAATTGTAAGATTTAGTATATCTATTAAGGTCAAGATCAGTCGATTATTCGGGCGGACCTGGCCTATTGAGTAGACAATATTCGAATAAATCCTTGTAAATGTTGCATCTCTAATATTTTCTAGGATGAATTGGGTTAAGCGATAACCTGAAAGAAGTTACCACTATTTCATTTATAATTACAATTTTAAAAAGTAATGTACCTCCTTTATAGATTTCAAAAGTTCTATCATTAGCCTTCTTACTCTTGAAAACGGTTAAGCTATCATAATCAACTGTAACAGTAACTAGTGTTGCGATTTATATATAGGGTATGAGTGTAAGAAATGTAAAAGAGCAAGACCATGACACCGCAGAGTAGAAAACCTATGCAGGGTAAGGCCAACTAAGGAATTCAAGACCAGATTTTTCAAATCCATTCGTTAAGCTGTGCAGATTTTGAGTTTGCAGCTTTGCAGTATCATAATATAGTTCCCTCCCTCCCTCGTTTGCATATGCACACACTGACATAAGTCTGAGTGCTATATAAACACGAAAGGAAAATTCCATAGACAATAACCATCAAATATCCAACGGTCTAAATTTGAAGTTTGCTTGGAATGTGTTCATGAGACTTACGCTGAATCATCGTTATAGCAACAGCTGCTTCCAAATCTGTTTTGTAATCACCAACTGTCCCGTTCTTTAGCTTTCGCTTTCGGGAAAAATTAGATTTTCGTCAGCTTTCATCAACTCTTAAGTTTGCTCTTTTCATAATTTCGTATTTTGATGAGGTAAAAACCAATGCACTCTGTTTCTCTCCCACTCACACACGCACATTATCATTTAACGTAGGCATCTATCTTGGCCAACTTCATTAAACTATAGACATTATTAGAAAAGCTAGGAAATAATTCCTCTGTTCTTTAACAGCCAAAGATGTACGCTAGCAATGACAAATAATAGATACTGGAAACGGATGAAATTGGAAACGAACGACTAAAATAATTAAATATCTCGAAAATAATGCTGCAATTTAATAATATGCAGGGATTTTCTTGCAGGAGTGGATTTCTCGTTTGATCATATGACTATATCGGCCAATACTGTTCATATAGTGATTGCGCATCCAAGGAACAAGATGTTAACTAATTGCCGTTTCTTAATTGGCTTTAGATAAATTAAGATTTTTGTTCGCTATATTTGCATCTATTCATCCAAAATTAGGACATTTATAGAGGTATATCTTTGCTACACTTTTAAGAAGAACTTGTATTTCTATATAATTATTATGAAGATTAACCAGCTTACTATTTTACGCTAATTGAAGAATAAACTGAGAAAAGGTGTAAATATTCAAGTGTAATCCACTTCCGTATCCAAGGTATTTAACGATTCATAATTAAATGATCATCACCAAATAAATGGTAGGTCTTTATGGAGCTAAAATGTAAAGAGAACTGCTTCATGCTCGTTTTCCTAAATAGTAATGTTGATTAAAATTTTATGAGAAAATCTCGAAACTATGCTAATCACATGGTTAATATATTTATATTCATATATTACTTCCTATAAATCCTTGCTAAAGAAGGGAGGGCACTTCGGACTTCATGCCAATAGAAAATATCTGAAGCAGTATTGCATTATAGCAAAATGTTTTCCTTATAAACACACATTTCTTCACTTCGAGGAACTGTCAAATAGACATAATTGATGATCCTATGATACCAAATTCCTCCAGACAAATTTATTTCGTGTTGACAAAACATTTCCATTAGCAGCAAAACTCTTCCAATCTATTTACAAATCTAAACTATGTCATGTATTAAGTCAAACAAGAATACACAAAGGTATTCTTTTTCTTAATTACTGCATTTTTTATGTTAAATTTATGATTGATCAATTTATGTTAACCTAAACTAATTGAAAGGTCTTCATAATTTACATACTTCAGTCTAGTTTATATTATCATACTCACCAACAGCCAGTGAGTTAGATATGAAGAGAATCGAACAGGTGAGGAAATTCAAGACTTCCATCATTTGCAGACTTAGAGGCATGGCAGTCCAAAATAGTTAAATTAAGGCAATATAGTTGTATTTGTCCAGTATTCCAAATATCGATTTCTACTAGGATCATCGCTTGTAATGAACGATTAAAAATGTACTATTCGTGATTGAGATGAGAAACGTCGATTTCAATCAAGAAAAGGGATGGCGTGCTGATACGGTTGCGCCATAGTAACTAATGCAATTGCTTGATATTGAACATATTTCGTTTTAGCCAACTATATAGATTTGAAAATGAGTGATTTTAAAGGTCTTGAAGAAGCTACTATTTTTTACACCTGAATGCTCAGGTCCATATTTATTCATTTTGTTAATCTTGGCATATTTTTAGCATTGCTTTTCGTGCATGAAACTTAGATTTGAGAAGTTTCTACTGAGGTTTAAAATGTATCATTAACTAATATTTCCATCTACCCGTTGATAGAGTGTTGGTAACTAACTAGGTTTTTAAATATTGTGTGTGCTGAAACCACTCATAGATACACCAAGAAAAGTAGATACTTAAAACAATCTGGCTATAAACTTTCACGTCTAGAACCAGAATAATAGAGTAAACGAAAACAGCTAGTACATGAATATGAGCACATTTATCCTGATGTTTCAAAACGAAAAATTACAATATTTTATAAAGTTTAGAGTGTAAATTCTACTGCGGTGAAACAACATTAGACGATGATTCTTTTCAACTAATACAATTTGAAAACATAAATTAAATATTGAATAGACAATGATTGTACAGAACCAAATAACAGTAAATGCCGTTCATCAATGTTCCCAAATGTATTCTTGTTCCTGAACCAGATACTAAATTCCACACCATGACAGATGGTTTGTACACGTTAAGGCCAAGACTGTGTCTGAATTCCCTGAGTCTATCAGCAAAGAGCGCCTGACTTGATTTTTAGCTATGGCTGGATACAATAAGAAATTTTGTTAAATTTCGCCTTAATTGTCGAACCTTAGGCAAATGTCATGAGTAAGAAATCCATGATCCATTGGCCTGTCGCGTGTTAGGAATATCTTCACGAATTAAACGTCAACTTAATATTGCACCAGTTCCTTTAGCTCCAAATTTTATTCAATTGTTTAAAAGGTCAGTTGATCAAACAGTTGGTGGGTACGTAGAATGTCGATTCATAGAGATGAAAAGGGTTTCGATAAACCCGTGTGTTACTTTTATAAAACACTCAACCGGCACAAAAAACAGTTAAATTTGATATTCGTTTTGCAACATAAGTGCAATTTAGTTCAGAATCTCCTCTGATGATTTCCAACTCCTTTCGTTCTGGAACAAAATGAACCAAAAATCGCTCCTTAATGGAATGAGGTTTGATGCTTCATGATTCACACACACATGTATGTATGTATGTATGTATGTATGTATGTATGTATGTATGTGTGTGTGTGTGTGTATGCCTGCGAGTATGCCTGCATGTGAGTGACTTTGGTGATCGTTCATTTTCCAGAGAAAGAGTCAAGCTTTGTGCAATAAATTTTCCAGTGGTACATTAAAAACAAATATTTAAATGAACATGCTTAACAATGTGTGTGTGACTGGACTTAAAAAGTCGCTGACGAGT